>CABHPQ010189490.1:20181-35586 GCA_902168405.1 Peromyscus aztecus
AGGAGGAAAACTTCAGAGCTGACAATATAATACCTTGATGCAGTGCAGTCTTTTGGGAAGGTGTGCTTACTGCTTACCTTACACGTCAACTGAAGGCAGACAGTCACTTTCACATCACTGTCAAATTGTTCTTCCCTGGATGGAATGGCATCCCTGGCATTTACAGTGGCATGAATTGTGATTACTGCACCCATGTCAGAATCTCACAACCCTGATGCAAATCATAAATCAGAACTTCCTGTTTCTATGTATAGTTTATGAACCATATGAGAAAATGCAAGCCAACAGGATATGACGAGAGTTTAGGGTAAGCAATGTAACAGAGGCCCTAGTTCTACCTTTAACCTTCATGTTCTTAAAAATAGCTATGGCACTGATTATTCCATGACAGCTGTTATTTTTGTTTCCTTCATCAAAAGTAACTGACTCAGAGAAGCAAGTGAAAAAACAAGAGAAAGGTTCCCGTGTGTTATTGATTGTGTTCATCCCAGTCTTTCTAGAACAAGGAAGCAGCATGTAGGGGTGGATTGATTTGTTTATTTAGCAGCAAATGTCACACTCATTAGTGGAACCTTGAGCATCCAGTGAGGCAGATGCTTGGAAAGACAGAAAAATGCAAACTTCAGCCTCGAAGTTTCTGCCAGGATATGATATGATGATTCAGTAGGGATGAGTGAGTTAAAGACAGGCTGGTGACAGCCTCTCTGCTGTGTGACCACAGACCAGTAACTTTGTATTTTTCAATTTCAACACTGCGGGTACCATGGTTGAACAAACACATATAAACACACAGTGACACTATTTCCTTCTCCCTCTTCATTCGTTTCTAACAGGCACAGATAGGGACAAGGGCGAGGAGACTGATTAGTCCAGTAGAGTCCACCTTCCAAAACAATCGAGGGTTATCTCAAAATTCACACAGTATAAAAAAAAACATGGAAAATTTGAAAAATTATATCCCACTTAACCCTCTTTGCTTAAATATTTACTTTAAAAATGTCTTCTATTTCATTCCCAAAATGACAGGCTTAAGAGTGATCTTGGGTTTCATAAATTGTCAGTTATCCAGGTCTATATGATTAAGCCTCTTTGAAACATTTCAAGAATTAAACATTCAGCCAGATGGTGGTGGCACACACCTTTAGTCCTAGCACTGGGGAGGAAGAGGCAGGTGGACCTTTATGAGTTCAAGGATAGCCTGGGCTATAGAGTGAGTTCTAGAACAGCCAGAGCTATACAGAGAAACCCTATCTCCAAGCCCTGCCCCTCCCCAATAATCATTCAAAGCACTGTAACTATATAAGAAACTATATTTTAGGATGATTATCAATAGCCCCTATGTTTATTCTAACAGTTTCTGATGAGTGCTTTTTATTACTGTATATTTTTTATATCCTTGCCAGATTATATTAATTAAAAATTCTCTTAAATTATAAGTACCACCAGCATTTTTGCCACAAATGAAAATAGAGATATGAAGAAAATTTATTGAAGGATTTTAGGGTGTTAAAATGTGACATTATACTTGCATGCAACTAGAATAATTTTTTTCTTTTCACTTAATTATATTGGATTTAATCATCTAAAATTATACTGTTTAAATGTAAAACTAAAAATTAGTAATTTGTGATTTCAAAAAATTAAATGTATGTGCTTATGCCTCAGCAGTGAGGTAAAGCATGGTGATAAGTAGTGATATACTCATGACTGGATTTACACAATAACCTATTACTGGTTGGAAAGTGTACAGGATTTAGGTGTTTTATAAAGTAAAGATTGAAACATTTTAACCTAAACTTATTCTTCATTATACCTATTGGTTAGAAAGATAAAGATATTGAAGAAACAATTCATTGAATGCCATGAATTTATACTTTAGCTTTATGAAGGAGAGAAAGAGTAATACTCAGGCTGTGGTGGGATTCCTTAAGAATGTTTTGATTGATAATGTGCCTCTGTGATACTATCAAGATAAAAGTGTTCTATATGATTGAAGTTGGCCCATTACACCAACAGTATTTATACCCAGTTATCCATGCTTGACCCTTGACTTTCCTTTAAGATATTTGCCAAAAAATTGAATTAAGACTAAGATTGTAATTCAGAGAGTTTCCAGGATTGTCCTTAATGGAATGGACACATGCTCTATGGGTCAAACCAATGTGAGGAAGTACTTGGCATTGGCTTCAGGAGGATCACAGCCTTGGGCTTTACAATAAGACCTTCCCTGAACATGCCAAAGGGATTTAGAAACTCTCCATCCCCAATTAGCAGCACCTATCATTTTGATGTGATGATGAATGCCCTACCCTGGTCCCAAAAGACTTAGGCTGGCTTTGAATATCACTTCTTTATCAATGCAGGCCTGTTTAGCAGGGGTACAAAAGTGAGTTCTTTCAGCAGGAAAAATTTAGGAAGAAACATTTAAAAAGAAAAAAGACATGACCTCTAAAATACAATTGGAAGAAAAAACTACTCACAAAATTAACTATATATTTAATGATGCCTGTTATGTGGTACTGGCTGACTCTTTAGAATCTGAGATGTACGCAGTTATCAAAAGTTAATTTAAAATTTGAACTCGTAAGTGCCCCTAAGAGTGATGTTAGCAAACACACACACACACACACACACACATACACACACACACACACACACACACATCCATTAAAAAGCATGTGTGTGTACCCATGTATATATGTATATATATACATGTAAATATTATAAACATTAAATTTTAATTTAGCATATAAAAGTTCAATTGAATTTCTGTTTTTGACTCCTTTTCATGTCATTAAAATAGTAGAGATGCCTCATTTATAACATATGAAACCTTTCAGACTTTTTTTCCTATGGATTAGTAAAAATATTATCACATTGTCTGTAAGCCACACATGGCAGTCCTTCCTCCCTTGACTGCAAACTGCATTTAGAGACAGCTCTATTGACAACTTGCTAATATATTGCTGACATAAAAAGTCCTCAAATATTAAGTGTCCAAATCTTTTTCAAGATAATCAGTGTACCAAAATTGGACAGTTATATGAAGGTAAGTTTAATTTTTCCCATCATTAAATCCCAACATTTATCTTCCAATTTATTGGCTTTGCCCAGATGTCTTGCTTTCTCTGACCCACCCCAGGATCTTTTCTACAGTGCAGTCCCTCATGATGCAGAACTTACACATTTTCTTCTTTAGCTTCCTTCTCCAATGCTGTGCTCATTAGGGATTCTCGATAACTGTAAAGTCGGTCCCATTTTAACTTTTAACTGACATCTTAGGTATATTCCCAGACTCTTGCAACTGACCCGTGAGACCATAATTACCTTAGACATTTTTAAAGAGGGAAAATGTTGATTTAATAGCTTTAAGATTCATTTTTGAAGTTTTTATATCAGATTTATCTATTCCTTTTTATTCATCTACTTATTTTCCTTTAGAAAGAATATTAGCACATGGTATGGTGCCATGTGTTTAGCTAGCTGCTGGGTATACACAGGTGGATAAGGACCCCTAGCCCAGTGTTCTGGGAGCTTGTGGTCAAGTGTTTGGGGAAAACATGCCAAAAAAAATAAGCACATCATTGTCAATTGTGGAAAAGGCCTGAAGGATGTCAGAATAATACACCAATAAGAATAACATGGAGAAACAGGAGTACATATTTCACTTTAGGTAGTTTCAGAGAAAACTTCCCTGGAGACCTGACTCTTTCGGCTGTGACCTCAAGTCAAGCGGCTAGTCTTGAAACAGAAAGAGAAGGGGTGGGGGTCACAAAGACTGGAGAATGCAGGAGTGGCTCTTTTTGCACAACAGAAAGCAACTTGTGAAGATGTTAATGCTACATAGAGCCACTGAATCTTTATGGAAGTCAAACAAAGCAACTATAGGAAGTGATATCAATGGTAGCCAGAGAGAAATGGAAAGGAAAAATGGGTGAGGGTGAAGAAAAGGAAGACAGGAAGACTCAGACAGAGGATAGAGGGAAACAGAGAGACCAAAAGGGAAAATTGGTGGCAAAGGTGGAGGGAAGGAGATGGTCCAAAGAATAGAAAGTGAGAGAAATATTAGACAAGGATTAAAGGCGGGAAAGAGAGGAGAGCATGGATCGGTGATGATGTGGATTTGCTCAGATCTGCCTCCTCTCCCATTTCATCTCTTCCTACTGACCTCTCCCAGCTCTTACGAGTCAGGCCTTTAGTCAGCCCCATTGCACACTACGATTTTGCTTTCTTGGTCAAACCCTGAAGGATACAGATATATTACCCCAAAGAAACGAACTTTAGCTTTATCTTCAACTCAGAAATTCAGGGACAAAAACCTGGCTTTCTTACAAATTAGACAGAGAAGAGCTGAATTCGACACAAATCTTATGAAAAAGCCTTATCTTGTAATTCTGCTTACAGAAGCTACTTTTAATTATCGTCTGGTTACGGAAGCAACCTGGCTGTATTGTGTAAGCTGTTTTCTTTAGATCAGGAATAACTAAGCAGCATATGGAATGATCTTAACTTCAGTATTTCAGAAAAAAAATAAGATGTTGAAGGGAAGAAACAATGTAATTGAAACATGATGATAGCAAAACCAACATGGAAAAAAAAGAGACACAAATATAGAACAATGTTCACTGACACACTTATGTCTTTAGTTAAGAAGCCAGACTTTTCTGAGAAGTGTATGGTTTGGAAAAAATAGTTTCCAGGTCATCTGTGTCTACTGTCAATAATGCATCTTGTGATTCTGCTAAGACTACAGACAAAGGACACCTTTACTCTACCATGAGACACAACTCAACTGTATCAGTGTCATGCCATAGGGACAACTGTTTCATTGTTGTTACAGATTTTTTTCTCATATAAAACTAAATAATCCATTTGTTCAAATTCCAGTATCATTGAACCATCTGAGATATGTTTTTATGTCATTTTCTACAATGTTGATGTGTTGTGTCCTCATAATGGTACTTCCTTCAGAGAAAATGTTGGCCCCTTGACCAAGAGCACAGATCGGTCAATCCCAAGAACCTTCCAGAAGTTGAGAAACCAAGCATGGAACCTGGAAACACTCAGCTTATTCTCATCTCACTAAAAAGTCATTTTCCTTGCCCTGTGTGACTCAGCACTTGCCCTCCCACCTCTCTTTACACCTGATATCAAACTACAGATGTCCACTCTCCAAGAAGTTGAAAAAGGCAGAACAGATTTCATTCTTGCAGGAACACAAAGGCAAATCCTTATGTGCTGTCTTCCTGAGGTGATTTTTCAATTGTGGTGAACTAGGCACAAAGTTCACCATGGTAATCATTATCAGGTGTGCAAGTCATTGATGTTATGCACATTACTGCTGCTGTGACAATGTCAGTTACATATCTTTACAACCCCTTCATCTTCCTAAACCCAAATAGTAGCTCCCATCCTCCTCTTTCCCCAGAACTTGCAACTCACCAAGTTTTGTCTTTAGTCTCCAGGAATCTGACCAAGCCAGAAGACTCACACAAGTGGGGTCATTCAATGTCTATCCTTCTAGACTAGGTATCACTGAATGTGATATTTTCAAGGGTTATTCTTATTGTAGAATTTAGCATGATTTTATTTTTTATGACTAAAAATATTCAATAGTATGATGCTGCCATGTCTTTTTATCCTTTTATCTGCTGATCAAATTCAGGAAATAGTTTAAGCACATGACCAACCCATTCAGCACATCAGGTAGACCATGTGTGCACACATATACCCACCCAGACACATACAGCAAGTAGACAAAGAAAGGCCTTTTGCTGACTGCTTTGGCAAACTTTTGGCAACACAGCAGGTTCCTTATAAACCCTCAGTTTACACATATGTTAAGATCAAAATGGCCAGAAAAGGGAAGTCACAGCTGGTTATGGCTAGAACCTCCCAGAGCCTCCAGTAATCAGCTACTCCACATTGTGAAACATGAAGGAGATATTCCTCATAGGAACACAGACTGAACACTCTTTGTGTTTCTACATTTCAGAAGAGCATTTGTCTTATTGGGGCCATATTCTCACTCACAATAGTTCAACACGATGACCTAATCATCTCCAAAAGGTCCCATCAAATACCATCACATTTCATCATATGCATTTGGAGTAATCTAAATATTCATTCTACATGAGTTAAATTCAGGGATATTTATTATTTTGCAGTTTTCCAACCAATCAGGTTTTAGTACCTTGCTTCACCTCAAAGATTCTGGATCATCCTCCCAGCTAATATTCCAGCCCACAGCTGCTTGCAAAAAGCCATTCTTCAGCTTAAAGTGTTTTTCTATGACTATTTCACAAAAATGGACTCATACAGTGTACAATCTTTAATCTGGTTTAGTTGTCCTAGCGAACTACTAGCAACTCATCCACATGGTAACATACATCCAGAATTTGTTCCTTTTCACTGTGTGTACAGCCAGCCATTTTGATTATTTCCAATATAGATCTATTATTTTGATTTTTTAAAACTAAGTTAAAATCACGTATGTAATTCTTAATTTTGATGCTCAAATTTTAGACTATTTCCTACAGTTATTTTTGTTGGGTTTGAGCATGAATATACTATTGACTGCTTCAAAGTAAGTTGGGAAATGTACATGTTTTACAATATTTAATAAATAATATGGGGATGATTTTGAAAGTATGGTAGAAAGAGGTGACTTCACAGATTGTGCATAGCTATTTCATTTTGGGGAAAATACTCTTAATACTACTTAATTTTACTATAATCAGACCACTTAAACACAACAATCCTAAATCCTGACCACCACCTTCAGCTTGTAGAGATACCTTAGGGCTTTGTTTGTTGTAACTAAGTTTTCATATTCATTGGTGGTAAGTTCCTTTTATTTATTGTTGACTTATACTCTTTAAATTTTCATTTCTATTATAATCTTCTTGATTATTCTCTACAGACATTTTATTATTTTCAGTTTCATATGGAATTGTGAGATCTTGCCTTTTTTTAGGTAGGTTTTTGTTAAAAATTAATTTATACATATTCTTACTGTGCAGTATGTTTGCATTTTTATATTTTGTAAACTTTTCAGTTAGTTATATTATTAATGTTCAATATTTATGCAAACTTGAAAATTTTCCTTGTCAATTATTTAAGGATTTTAATATGCACTGATTTTATGTTTAATTCTATATACTTAATTTTTAAATTATTATTTCTTTTTGGATTCACAAACTATATACTTTTGAGAATAACATGATTTAATCTTTATTTTGTATTATCATCAATCTCACTATGTATTTTATTTACTTTATTTACTTTTCTTGCACATTAGAATACAAATATCCCAGAAAGATATATTTTTTGCCTATGTAATATCAACAGCATATAGCACTCGGTAAGTCTTGATAAAAAATAGTTAACACATGATTGGAATGACTTATATTGAGATTTCTGAATAGCTTACAGTATAGGTTTGGCTAGCTTTTTATATAAAAGACTATATAGTAAATATTTTGGGTTCTGTTTATAAATAAAGCCTCCTCACAAATTCTCCGTTCTAAAAAATAATTTACTACTCATTAAAAATGCTGTTAATTTGGAAGGCCATTTAAAAATAAACCTTGAGCTGGACTCAGTCTACCAGCCATAGTTTGATGACCATTGGTTAAGGATGTAGTCAACCACTACAGGTGTTAAATGAGAACCAGAAAGTATCAGTACCTAAATTTGAAGATCAAAGGGATTTGTGTGTGTATGTGTGTGTGTGTACGTGTGTACGTGTGTGTACACTGGGGATCAAAAGCAAGACCTTATACACATTAGACAAGCACTCTCCAATCCCAGCCATGGTATATATATGTGAACACATACATATACACAAACAAATTTTGTAAGTGTGTTAACTTTTTCTTAGACATATTCCTCAATTTGTAAGAATTTTACTTTTTTACTCTTACTACAACAGTAAATTTAATAGCTTTTCTCTATAATAACTGAGTCATCAAGCTTTCATTTAAAGACCATAGTCTTTCACTAGTATTTTGTGTTTCCTCTATCCTGCTAATACATACAGACAAATCTACCACTCTTTCCCCTTAAAACATCACATCTATTGGCAACCTACCTTAACTGACAAAAACAGTCTTTTAAAATAATTATTCTGAAAACTGAAGCAGCTAAATCTACCTGTCTTTCTGTCCCACAATTTTTCTCCTTCTTCTCTTCATATGTCTCTCTGTCTTTCTTGACAGAAAGTTCTTTAATGTTCCTGAGTCTGTTCTTTTCGAGTTAAATATAAATTTCATCTCATTTTTTTCAGTGCTGACTGAGCCTTACTCCTCAGTAACAGAGGGTTTGAAATGCTTTCATTTTTTCTCATGTCTTTCATCTTCTATATTGTTTCATTTCTATTTACTCTATCTTGTTTAATGCCACAAATGAGCTGTTTAACAATCTTACTTTAATAAATATTTTAGCATATTTTTCTTTCAAGAATTCCATGCATGAGTAGTATATTTACATCATTTCTAGCCCCTTTCTCTCTTTTCTCTAATTCCTCTCATGTTCCCCATTCACTCTTGAATTCATGATTTCTTATATTATTATTTTTATGTATACCCCCCTACACACATACCCACCACCAGTGTTGTTCATATATATATATATATATATATATATATATATATATATATATATGGTTTATGGTTTAGGGATGGCCACTTGAACACTTGGAATTAGTTAAACTATTAGCGAACTTGTCTCTGGAGAACTCTCAGTCTCCTTTTCTCAGCAGCCAGTTATTGCCTATAACTCTTCATTTAGGAATGGGCCCTTATGAAATCTTCCCAATCTACACTCTATACTGACTGCATGTTCACTATACAGGTCTTATTAGGCCACATACTGTTCATGTTTAGCATCTCTGCTATGTACAGAGGACACTATCTCACAGCAGGTTTCCCTAGTCTTCTGGCTCTTACAATCCCCTTCTTTCCCCTCCTCCAAAATTTTCTCTGATTCTTAAGTGTAGGGCTGTGGTGATACTTTAATTGTGCTGAAATGTGATTTTATTTGTATATTAATAAATAAAGTTTGCCTGGACATCAGAGGTCACATAGCAAGGTCACATAGTGAGCCATAAGCAGAGTCAGGTGGTGGTAGCCCATGCCCTTAATCCAATCACATGGCAGGCAGTGTGTGACTTAATCCAATCACAAGGACACAGCCAAGTGTGGTGACTTTAATCCCAGCACCAACCATAGAGACCTGGAGGTCTGTATAGACAGGCAGTGATGAGGAAGTCATGTGGCTGGGCTTAGAGCCAATGAGAAGGCAGAACAGGAAAGCAATAAAACACAAGTCACACAGGAAGAAGCTCTCTCTAGGGAAGCTACTGCTGGTGGTAAGCTAAAGCTAGTCGTGGCTATTGCTCTGATCTCTTTGGCTATTTCCTCTGTATTTGGCTCTGTGTTTCTTATTTACTAAGACTGTTTAAAAATTCGACTACAATATATATTACTGGCTTGTGTCTAGCTAAACTGTGTGAATCCCCAGGGATGTTTTTCTCCAGGGGCACTTACAGTTGCTGTGTCAAAAGCCAAAGAAAACTTACAAGAGCTGAATTAGTTTCATTTGCATGCAATACGTTTGGATCACAAACCCACATTCAATAATCTATGGTTATACATTCTCATCATTTCAATGATACTTTGTTCTCCATTTGAAGATGAGATGGAGATGGTCATCTTTTATGACATGCCCTTATGTGGCAGATGGAGTTTGTTCTGGTAGGATGGATTCTTGTTAGCACTCTACTTCTTGTTTTCACTGCCGATTTCAAGGTGCCTTCATGGAGGTTTACAGTTCCAACTGCCTTTCCCACATATGTCTATTCATCCTCAAAGTACCCTGAAGTCACCCTGAGCTTCAGTTCGCATGATTCCTGACTGTGGTCATGGCCTTCTTTTTGTTTCAGTGGTTTAAGGATCTCCCATCCTTCATGCAAACTTTGCACTTCACTTTGCTGTCTGACATCTGTTTCCAGTTGAACGGTTCTCACAATATTTAGTCCCTCAAACTGCTACATTAATAACCTTTGTTTTATCCATAAATTGTTTTTGGTTAGTATTAGTAAACTATTTCAACACCATACAATAATATCAACAGACCAGTTTTAAGTCTTTGAACAGCTGGTAAAAGTGAATACTTCAAGTCATATTCAGTATGAAATTTCAAACTGCAGTGAGAGATAACTCTAGTACAAGCTTTCATTTTTATTTTGACTTTGTTTTTTTCTGAATGTTGAAAGACTAATTATCTGCTCTGGTGGAAAGATGATGTGAAAACTACATTTCAGTATCTAAGCAGAAATTAAGGAGAGCTGACAAGTTCCAGAGATAAGCATTCTAAACTGAATTTTTAAAAGAAATCATGGATTTTTTTCCTTATAAATATACCTTTGCCTAGTGAGCAAGAAGATATAAATTAATGAGATGATGCAGCTGAACCAATATCCAGATGGTAGATTTTTTAGAGAAAATGGTCATTTATTGGACTGTCTTCTGCTATGCAAGACCATATGCCTTCCTTTTCTTGTTTACTAATAGCCCATTTAGAAGCGCAATGCATATGAATCACATAAAATTTCTTTTGGTTCACTTCTGAAGAAATACATGAAAACATTGCCTTTTAACCTGGGGATAGTAAATAGTAATTAATTACTTTGATTGTATTAGATTTTTATTCTTTATATCCTCTTAATGACATAAAGACTTATACTCAATATATACTGACCAAATACTTTCTGCAACATTAAGTATATATGTATATACCTAATATATATACTTTGTTCCTTGGCTAGCCAAGTAAGATGTGCCATTATTCTACTAGTCTCATGAGACCTATGGAGAAATAAACTCAGAGTCCACATGGCAAACGGGTGGCAAGACCAAGATTTGTAAAAAAGAGATGACCAATGAAGGTTTCTGGTCCTTATGTTTTATCACACGTTCTTCAGTTGTGTAGCAGTATGTGTACATTTGTCTTGGGTTGATGAATGTAAGTCCAAATCCCTTTAAATCCTCTGCTCCAGCCAATGTTGACTTCCTGCAACATTTTCATCTCCATGGTAAGAAGAGGTAAAACTATTTAACAAAGATAAATTCCCCTATTCAGATTATTCATTCATAATTAGTTATTACCCAGAATTATTGAAGACCAGAAAATGGTAACTAATAATGTAGTTTACAAAGCCTAAATCTATTGCAATTGCATATATAATGTCTTCTGATCAAAGGGAAAATATGGGTTGAATTCATTATTTGAGTAAGCTTTCAGTTTAAACCAATAATAACTATAGAACAATTATGGATAGTATCTCTTTAGTGCTACTAGTTTTACTCTTTAAATAAATAAAATCGTTTAAAAACTATATCATTTCAGCATAGTGATTCAAGTGCTCCCGGTGGAGTGATTGGTTTGAACAGGACTCTTGCAGAAGGTTTGGTTGGTGCTCCATGCCTTCTGAACTAGCCAGAAAGTCTTCTGATGCATCCATTTTGGTTTGCAGCCTAAGCCCTATTCCAAAATTATGGAACTGAGGGACCAAGGTCCCAACACTTAGACTCACAAACTGTTAATTTAGTCATGCCCCAATTAAACTGAGCAACAACAACAACAAACTTCTGTCTTCACCCTGCTAGAAGTAATATTTAGAACAAGAAGTAATAAATAAATTATTCTATAGCAGCCATATTGTGGCTTTATCTCCAATGACAGAAAATCTTGCTTTCCAGCTTGGATCTGGGGAAAGGATTTTTGAAAAGTCCCTCATAGCTGTAGGCAAACTCAGATAAGAAACTAGAAGTGGAAATCAGGCAACATTCCCAGTTTCCTATCTGGGACACAATAAGAACGTTTTGTCTCTGCCCAGTTCCTGACTCAGTGTTCTTAAAACGCTTGTAATATTAAAAGTGATACAGGTGCTAGGACTATTTTTTTTCCACTGAATTTTTAAATCTTTGACTTTGGTTCCTGATACTTAACCCCTAAAACCTTTATGATTCCCTGAGTGATGGGAGAAACAAGAGTTTCCTACAGAGCTCATAAATCCACAGGAATTTCCTTGGTGACAGAAACATTTTTGGTTCAAGTCAAGCAGCTTTTAGTGAGCTGAGCATGCCTGCCCCCCCTCAATCCTCAGGAGGTAACAGGAGCTGCAACTGAATTATTAAGCTTGTCAAATGCACGTGATGAAACAGCCATAAAATCTCTACACTATGGGGTTTTGAAGGTGTTCTGGATTGGTGCAGGCATCCCAGTGTTAGCAGGACAGCATACCCCAAAAACCTCAGTGATAGACATGGCCTGCACTTGGAGCCCTCTAGACATGCCCTGGGTGAACATCTGCACTCTTTGCAATACTTTTTGTAATAGTTCAGCAAAGTAAGTAAAATACCCCTTTTTGTCCCCGGACTTGTCTTAGTAAAGTATCAAACAAAGTAGGAGATGTGGGTGCCGCTAATTTTTATCTAGGCAGTGAGAATCTTGGGAGGCCAGGGCTTCTGACCAGCATCAGAAACAGAACAGCATTGCAGGACTGAGCCACCAACCTGTAAATCCTGCACAAATTCTGGATAGTTAATGTGAGAATTTAAGCCAACTGTAGATAGGCTACCTAACTGAAGATTTGCTTGATAGGAATACCACAGTCACAATATCAGAATTGTTATAAGAAAGTTTTTTTTTCTTTCAGCCTCCCAGTCAAACACCAAAGTATTTGACTAATTCGAGCATCAGAAATACTCAGTGAAAATGTTTTCTGGATCACTCCTGTCACCCTCCTTTAAAACCCATTGGTAAAAATAGTGTTTATTTAGGTGGTTAGCAATGGGAAGTAGGTAAGAAGCCCTGACAGGAGCCAAGGCCACCAGGAAATGGCCATTAAGCCTGCAATATCTTCCCTGCCAAAGCTGAGTCTAACCACAATAGTGTCAATTAGGAATAGATAAACCTATACTCATTCCATTGGCAGTTCCTCAAAATGTCCCAGTGGCTTGACATAGCTTGATAAGCTGAGCACTATAAAATTAATTATACCCAGCACTGATTTCTATTAATAATTGAAGGTTTCCTGCTAGTGTGACATCTGGCAGGGATTAACCATCTCCATCAGAAGCAGTGGGCAGGGCAGGTGGAAGACCTCTGTGAGTCACTCGTTTGTGTGTGCTAAATAATTAGGAAGAAAAAGACATTCTGGTGGGCCCCACTGGTTAGCAGGTGGCATGTTGGACATCTCAAGGCAATAGTTCTCTTGACAGCTGGAACTCTAGACTTTCTATAATAACCAATTAGAGATAGATAACAGGCTTGTTTTGAAATTGCTTTTGCATGGTGTAATGTTCATTGTGTCTGCTTTGATGGGGTAGAAAAGGGATGCACACTTCCTCAACACTCATGTGCCACCATTACTACCTTAAGGTCTTTTTTACATGGAAAAATTTCAGTGTCTCATAATACAAAGATCTTAACTAATTTTATGTGTCCAAGCCTAATAGAGTTTTATACTGAGTGAAGAAAATTAAATTAATATCAAAGCTTTACTGGGTCATAAACCACATGCCAGAGACAGTTGTACATGTTTGATGTGTGTTTATTGTATTGGAATGTGGTTTTTTTTTTCCTTCTAAAATAAAAATCTGAACTTCTATAAGACTCTTAGAAAATCCCAAGGCTATTAGAATAAAGGCCTTGAATTTGGATGACTCAGCATGGTCAGAGATGTCCACACAAGCACATTCTTAGCTTTATCTCATGGCCTGCTTAACTCACTCTGTAGTTGCTTGACATTATTTCCCTTCCCTGATGAAACCTCCTGTGGACCAAACTGCTCTAACTCTGTGGAATACTCATCTTTCATCACTATATCTCACTAAATTCTAATCATGTCCTGACTCAGGTCAATAGTCATCTCCAATAAGACTTTGATCACCACGCCTACCTTGATCTACCCAGTTAAGTGGACATTGTCTTAGAGTCATCTTAATTTGCTTGCCTTCTAAAGTAGACAGTAATTACACCTTTGTAAATTTATGATTTTGGTGTTAGTGTGTTTAATAGATATCTCCTTCTCTACATAATCCACCAGATCCAAAGACCCAAGTATAAGTTTAAAAAAAGTTTATGTTCCACCAGTAACTTGGTGCCTAGCATGTAGTAGGTATTTAGTATTTACTTGTTGGATAAATGTGACTAAACACATAGAAAACTATGAACTAATAGAAACTTAGTTTATAATATTTGTATACTCATGTTCAAAGAAGTTGAGTACCATCATAGTTCAAGTTTATTCAGACTGTTAAAAACAAATGGGTAAATTTATAAACATAGATAGTAGGCAACATTTCCACATTTCTTATGGTTAGACTCCTTGTATCTACAGCTCCTTTAGTA
Source organism: Peromyscus aztecus (assembly GCA_902168405.1). Lineage (NCBI taxonomy): Eukaryota > Metazoa > Chordata > Mammalia > Rodentia > Cricetidae > Peromyscus > Peromyscus aztecus. The sequence goes on from CABHPQ010189490.1 coordinate 34,600, forward strand.
TTTGCAAGACTCTGGTGTTACAGCTTTTATAAATTCTCTATCTCACTTATGAATCTAGGACAAAAATAAATTAAAATATTCTTAGAGGAATGAATACTCTACTCATGATCTGCTGTATAAAATACAGGAACATAAACACACACACACACACACACACACACACACACACACACACGTATGTTTGTGTGTATGTCCCTTCAGACTCTGGGTAAGGGGATGAGATGAGGTAGTGCATTGTATGGCAAAAATAAAATTCACTTTCCCTTATCTGTCAACCATCCAACAAATCAATACCCTCATATAATTAAGCCTTTTGAAAGAGAAGACTGTCTCCTCCTTCATTTGGTGTTCTCCCAAATCAAAAGGACTATAATCTCCTCATCATCCTCCAAAAGAAGCAAATTAGAAGTTAACCTTTAATTCTACTCACTGTATAAGAGGATACTTCAATCATATATCTCTAGCAACTTACGAAGTTGCATACTTTTGAAACCTTAGATTTAATATTCTAAAAGTCTTTGTTGAATTCTTCTATCTATAAACTCTTTTGAGTCTTGAGAATGACAAAACTCAAGGAAAAGTGAAAGAGGGGAGTAATCAAGGGAGAGGGAGGGACATTTATCTAGGGGTCATGTTCGCATTATGGAACACATGGTAACTTTTTGCAAGGCTCTGTCTTTTTATTTTATAAAAACAAAGATAGGAATTGTAAGGACTAATTCTCATTATATTCTATGATTAATGGGGGTTCAAGAATACTAAAAAGGATACTTTTCCAGTACAGTTTAAAGATCATGCTTAACCTCTATACATTCATACATAAAAAGGAAAGGGCCATTTCCTTTTACACTTTGTGAGTGGAAACAGAATGTGTTACAAATGGAGCCTTAAGCATTTGAGGGAGAAAAGTAGCTTAGATTAGCAGAGAGAAATAAAAGGAAAAAAAAAAAAAACCCTACGGTCAACATGCTCAGATTTCCTGCTGAG
>CABHPQ010189491.1:1847-19788 GCA_902168405.1 Peromyscus aztecus
CTTCCTTCCTTCCTTCCTTCCTCCTTTTTTCTTTTGTTTTTACTCTAAAGAAAATTAGTGAAAGATAAGTGGTAGATAATAGAATTTTATATGTGTTAATTTCATGGAAATTTGAGTATATTAGTCACTTTTAGAAAAGGGCCTTTAAGTTCTTAAAGATGAGGTTTCCATGTAAATTCCCACTCAATTCCTCCAAGTCTTGTGTCTGAAGTGTATTGTGTCTTCAGCAATAGGGTCCCAGTTTCAAATTCTGGGAAGCAACCAAAGGCAACAGCAGCAGTCCGTTTTCTTTTGGGAGTCTCTTATATTCCCCCATCAATGGCTCCAAGGGAAGTTTCCAATGCCTGACAAAGTTGCATAACACACACACACACACACACACACACACACACACACACACACATATAAATATATATATACATATATATTTAAGAAAACATAAAATATATTTCCCTGTGGCTTTTTCAAACATCTTTGGTGTTATTTATCCCTCCTCCCTTCCTTTCTCTATAGACTGTCCTCCCTCTCCTCTTCCCTGTGAATGTGCTCCCATTTTACCACCCATCCCCCTTTCATAGCATCTATGTATTACTATCATCTCTAGAGTTCCTTCCCTTCCTTACCTTCATGATTCCCTTTTACTAGCTCTCAAAGAATCCAAAGTTGCTACATAAGCTGACAAATGAGAAAAGAAGACAAAAGTCCTTAAAGGTACAATAGTGGCACTTATATCTTTGGTGTAGCATTCTAATGGACTCAAGGTCCACTAAATAGGAGGGGATTCTTGCCTGATACTATAAACCTGGCCAGCTGGTGAAGTCATGGATCCTAGAAGACACCTTACTCCTGACATGTTCCTAAACAAGAATAATTAGTAACTGCATTCTAAATACGTATTCTTATATTCACAGATAAGTGTAGCCCTTACCCCTCATTAAAGAAGTTTCCTTTTGTAGCAGATAGAGATGTATCCACAACTAATTAAAATGCAAAGAACAATTGAATGTGGGGTACCCAATACCAATTGACACATCTACAACACAGCTCCTATACCTAAGGCTTAGGAAGGATCATAAAAGAGGGGGTGGGACTATTGTAAGCGCCAGAGGATCAGGATGGCTGCTGGGAGATTGAGCCTTCTACATATGACAGGGAAGCTGCACCCATGAACTGTCAACAATGTGTTCATCTAAAGAAGGCATGTACAATGATGACACCAGCTGACATGCTGATGTGGATGGGAGGAGGATCTCAGTAGACTCTGTAGGCAGTTACTGATTGCTGAGAGAGGGGGAATAAATCTCTAGGGAAGAGCTTTCTGAGTGGTTATCTAACCCTAAGTAGTCAGTCTGAAACACACACACACACACACACACACACACACACACACACACACACACATGAGCAATACTAAATGAACTCAGCAGATGTTATTTACTTATACACACATGTGTAATAATAGTAATGGGAAAAGGACAGGTTATGAATATGGCATGAATTGGAGGGATATGTGAGGAGCTGGAGAGGGAAGAAGGAGGGTGGAAATTATGTAAATATAGTACTCAAGCATGAAATTCTCAATACGAATTTAAAAAAGATTAATGTTCTCAGGGAAAAATGAATTGGCAAGATTATAAAATAAAAGAAAGAGAAAAGAAAAGCTCTTTAAAATTATTTGATAGAACTAACCAACTCACCTTAAATAATTAAAATATCAATAATGATAAATTGAAAAATTATGTAATGATTAGAAAATATAACAAATACAAGTGAGGAATAGGTGAAGGGGATGTAAGATATTTCTATATCATCTTTATACATTTTCTATAAATCTGAAATAATGTTAAAGTAAAAGTTAAGTACTAATTCCACAGGAGCAAGAATCTGGTAAAGAATGCATACAATGATGCTGGCAGGGTCTTCATTAATCTCATAAATTCTCTGATTTTTTTTTGCCACTTTATATTTGACAAAATGACTTTCTATTAATGGTGGTTCCTCTTAAGCTGTCATGGTGCAGATTACTTTTTCCTCTAAATTGAAGCTTAGAAAGATTCTCTGCTCTCTTCTGGCTGCTAGTGCAATCATTCTACCTCTGACCCACTTCATATAACAGACACTGGAGTGGAAAACGTCCCCCTTTTCCTTGGTAGTTAGTAGGAGAGGGCTGTGGGAGCAGAGTGGAGGAATGCTGGCAGGGCGGGGATACAAGTTGGAGGTATTAAGGAATGTGTAGCCAGAGCTGGGGAGGAGTAGTGGGTGGCTCTGGGAGAGGAGTAGGTGAGTGTAGGCAACAGTCAGCATGGTTGACCTCTATTCCAGCTGCCATTGTCTCCTCTAAAGTCCATCTTGATACAATGGAACAGAACAGCTCAAACAGAAAGACCCATGAGGCAAGGACAACATGGCTTTATTGGCCAACTACATTTTTAACCAATTTTAAAAGAATTTCCAGAGCATCAATTCTCCAGTTCTCTCTGTAGACTCAGGAAAACTGCACAGTAAGATAGGAGGGGAGGGGAGGAGAGGGGAGGGGAGGGGAGGGGAGGGGAGGGGAGAGCAAAAATGGAAAGAGGAGAAAAGACGGACAACAAGATGTAATTAAAGCAGGAGACCCAATGACCACCAATGTCCAGAGGACACATTGCGATACAAACCTACGAACTCTGGCTTTGCTCTCAACACTATTGGCTTTCAGCTAGGCCACTAGGAAAGCACAAAGGTAACAATTGTGTCTCTGTTATGAAAGATCACAAAGTGTTCTGTCAACAAAACCTCACTGTGGAGTTAAAGACCGACCGGGTTGTTAGAAATAAAAATCAAAAAGCTTTTTAAGTATTAATAGTAGTTACCTAGGTTTCTCTCAGATGGTCTGCAGCTGAGTGCAGTTCTCTTAGAACCCTCTACTGTTTATCCTCCAAATGTCCCCAATATAAAACAATGTTAATCTTTGTTGCTGCTGTAAAACTTGATCTACTGTGGAATGGCATAATTAACTGTCAGAACCTCGATGTATGGAGTGAGAGATGAGCACAATAATCCAGAACTCACGTCACTAATAACTTAGTTTATGGCTCCGTGATAATGGGATTCCCAATGATTATCAAAATGCCCAGCTTCAAGGCATTGCAGTTTGAAGTCCAGGTGATAGGGCTGGGATGGGAGGAGCAGGAAAGTATTACTGTCTACTTTTCTGGTACAGCATCTATTAAAGTCCAATGTTTGTTTTGAGGTATAATTTCAATAATTTCAATAAAGCCAAATAGAAAAAAGTAGTGGCTTGATTGGAAAGATCTGATGTTCTCTGGTGCCTTTTTTTCATAAAAACGTTGCCAAGAATGGTGATTAAAAGGGAACCTCACAGCAGAGTTACTATCTAGATATTGTGCTTTTCCAGCAGTTCTGGAAGGCAAATCCAGAGATAGTCAGGGTCATGTGAATGAAAAATAAGAGTTATGAGTTATGAAAAGGAGATGGGAGGGGAGAAAGAAGTGAGATTAGAGGAGGTGGATAAGAGAAAGAAGAAGGGGGCAAGAAAAGGGATGTGAAGGAGAAAGCCTGGAAAAGAGAAGATTGGAACAAAAAAAAGATGGACTAGTTCAAGGATGAGGAAGAAGGATGGAGTGTGAAGTGTAAGGTGTGGCTTCCATGCTCTGTGAATCAGTTCAAGTTTCATCACCAAGTGGAAAGAAGCCTGCTTCTCATCTTGGGGACTGTCTCCTTTATGCTGTATTCACAAGGTCATAACCAACACCATCTCATTTAAGGTCTCTGTTTTGTTTCATAACTGATCAAAAAATTTTTTTTGCCTTTTATCTGGTACTAGTGCTACCTCATGTGACCCTATATAGAGTGGTTGCTTGTTGCCTTGGGAACTATGATGAATGAACTCTCTTCAGTGGCAGACATTTCCTAACCTGTTGACCTCACAATAGCTGAGTAATAAAACCTGTATTACAAAATCTCCAAAAATTCTTATATTAAATCCTGCTTTCATGGAATGCAAACAGAGCCATTATTGTTTGATAAATATTTTATAATTGATGTATGATTAAATGATTCCACAGATGGAATTTTACAGAGAAAATGGAAGAAGTTACTATTAATTTCCCACATCTCAGAATGTGGGATGACCACTGAGCTCATCTGCTGGGCCACCTGACTACATGCTCACATCTCTACAGCATCTGCTTTCCTTTTAAGCATGCCTTCCTTCCTTCAGAAATCTGGGAGAAGCACAAAGAGTAACTAGCTTGAAGTGTGAGATTTTGAGAAAATGAGGCAGAAATTAAAAGAACCTATTTGGGAGCTAGTGAGATGGTTCCATGGGTAAAGTCAATTGCCCCTTAATCTGATAACCCAGGATCTACATGGTAGACTGACTCCCATGAGCTGTCCTATGACCTTCACTTGAAACTTCCACCCCAAAAATGTAGAATATGTGCATAGGTGTGTGTGTGTGCCACACACACACACACACACACACACACACACACACACACAATTAAAAATGTTTTCAAAAGAAAATATACTTGAAACAAGAACTAGGACTTTCCTGTTAGAGAACAGACTTCACTTTTTTTTTTTTTTGCTCCTAAGCTGAGAGTATAATACAAAGTTATATTTTAAATATACATAACTAGAAGGTAAAGAATGAAAGTCAACACAAGCTAAAGGGAATGAAGGAAGAGTACATATTTGAGCCCTCCTTGTGAGGAGAAAGGCCATTTTTCATCTTGGGCCCCAGGGTATCTGTTAGTGCACTGGGAGAGGTAATTCATTAAATGAACCTAAGGTTAATGCCCCTTCAAAACAGAGCAATTTATCCTCTCTTTTCCAATAGGATCAGGCCAGGAAGTTCTATAGCTGGGAAAAAAAATGTACCCTGGTGAGGTACCCCTCTAATGATCTCAGGTCCCTGAATTTCATCTTACCCATTCATTACATCACGTGACTCACATTCTGGATTGGAAGGGCTTGCATCTCCACCCCAAGGTTTAAGTACTGAAAGTCTCTCTTGAACACAAGAAAATCTCTGTTTCTCTTCTACATTTTTCCTACCTATTGCACTCTAATATTTTACTCTAACCAAACAGCAGTCATAGAGACATCAAAAGGGCAAGGATATACTGTTTTAAGTGAATTACTCAGACAGGATATGGTGTCATGTGTCTTCAGTCCCAGCAGTCCAGAGGCAGAGGCAAGCCATTCTTTGTGAGTTCTAGGACAACCTGCTCTACATAGTTAGTGCTAGGACAACACAGTTAGATTCCATGTACGTGTGTATGTGTCAATAATGGTAGTTACAATGCTAAAATAAAGCGGGTTGAATTAACTAAGTGAATCCAAGGCAACAAACAAGGTCATAAGTGAAAGTTTTCACACTCCACAGATTTCTCCTCCTCATCTTCCTCTTTCTTTTCACCCATACCTTCTATCTATATATGCACACATACCATATCAGCAATACAGTAAGCTGTGTGCTATCTATGAATGTAGAGCTAACAGTAAGACGTAGTTTCTGCTCTTGAGAAACAACAGTCTGAAATGGGAGGGCAGATGTAATAGAAATAATTACAGTAAGATAAAACCAGCTAGAGAATCTGATAAAGAACTGGAGAGACAAAAAATAGGACTAAGTTATTCTCTCTGAGTGGTTGGTCTTGGATCTTCAGTTTTCAACAAAGAAAGATAAATTCCAGAGTGATAAGCTGGGTGTTGTCATCTCTAAACTTAGTCTTCTGAACATCTCTTTAAAATACAATGTCTGGGTCCTAACTATAGAGAAGATAATTTACCTGGCTTTGAGTAAGCTCTGGGCATTTGATTCATTTTCTGCCTTCAGTGTATTTCCACCACCTAAGATAATGCCTGACACACAAGACACTCATACACCAGCTAATAATCCACATTTATTCCTAAGTATTAGTAGAAAGATCTGGAGGGGAGCAAGCCCATTTTAGTGACACACACTTCTTAGAGGTCAGGAAAATTTGTGTTTGTGCCTGGAAGAGAATCTCTGGGACCCTAGCTAATTTCCTGGGCATACTACATGAGGAGGACACAGAGGGGACATTTGTGCAAAGTCCCTTCTCACTAGAGTGGCCTCTGATCTTCTTTAATAAAAGAAGGCAAAGGCTGCCATGTTGTCACAGAGGGTGTCTCCTTAGAGTCAGATGCTATGGCAAAATAGCTTAAAGAAAATGCCCTGTGCTCAAGCACACTCAGTAGAGAGGAGGTTATACTGGGATGGCTACTAGCTTCAAATCTTAGAGGTTTGCTACCAAACAAGGCTGTTTCTCTCATGCTACATCAATCAACACAGTTCATCAAAAGAGCTTGCTTGTGGGAGTTAGTCAGGGACAAGGCTGATGGAAGTTCCGTCTTGGCTAGATTTTTTTTTATTGGTCAAGGTGAAGGTAGATAAAATGAATCATTTATTATTCAGTGTGATTACTCCAATTTGAAGTCCAATATATCACTTCTGATCATATTTTATTGGCTAAATCCAGTCAAATGGAGAAGTTTAAAGAGGATGAACACATACAACACATTGTCTTGGCTAAAGGACAGGAAGCTGGTAATATTTGACAAATAGCACTCATGTGTGTGACACTTAACAACAATAGCAAAACTCATTTCCCTGAAGAGGTTATACAGCATCATCCAAATTTTGTTTTACTGCTCAAGGCTGATTACAGTTCTAAAGAGAACAAGAATGGATTCTTATTATTTTAGAGGTTTAAAAAATACCAATTGTTAAACAGGTTTGCTACAAGCATTTGCATTTCAAGGTCAAGAAGTCTATATTCCCCTAGGAACATCGTCTTACAAATGAAGTCATTGTCATAGATGACAGCTCATTTAAAGAATCACATACCAACTGCAGAGAGTTTTCATCACCTGTGTCTCATTCAGGAATAAATGTTTTGCAATGCACTTGAGATATCATCTTGTGACTGGGGCTTACAATGAGAAAAGCATGACTTCTGAAAACTATAAAGGAAAGAATATGAACTTTCACCCAAAGAGAACAGCACATAATCCTCACAATAATCTGGCTACCTGGAAACTCCCAGCACTGTAGACCAAAGGGCTATGCCAGACACTGAACCTGATCAAACTCCATTACCGACTAATAGGTTAATATGCTAACTATTATGCAAGAGTTGACTTAGACATTTATAGATATTTTTATTTTTTTCCAGCAGAAAGTATATGTTTTCCACTTTGACTTATTTCTTGTTCAATCCTGGCTTCTTTTCTATTATTTCCTAGAAAGGGTGGGACAAGGGAAACCAAATAAGCTTTCATACAGAACAAGTAGCCAGTTCCATTGTATCAAGGACTGACAGCATAGACATCTAAGAGCAAGTAGGCTGTAGTGATTCCTCTGAAAAAAGGAGGACTTGATGCATAAACGTGTCCATGTAGCCAAGAAAAATTCAGTAATTGTCCCTCCACTCCGTGATATGTCCTTCCCTAGATGCATGTGCAGCTTTTCTCAAAGTGTCACCTGTTTTTGTGTAAGAAAAAGGGTATGAGGGTGATGTCCCAAATAACTAAGGGAATTAAAAAAGAATGAAGGAAAGAGGAGAAATAAATACCTTTCCCCCAATTTTCCTTGTTATGCAGTAATAATAATAATAATAATAATAGAGTCAACCACTCAACAATCAATTTCTGAGAATGCAGAATGAATTGCTTACTCATGAATAATTCTGAGACAAGTGAACAGACAGTAAGCTTGGAGACTATGAAAAACTCTAAAAGGAGAACTGTCATTAATGATGATAAGGAAACGTGAAGTATTTGTAATAATAACTAAAATATATCTGTCTCAAGAGATACCTGTTTTTAGTGTTCTCTTTCAAGAAATACATAATCAGAGTTTTGTCCACAGCACTGGAGGAAAATAGGACCCATTTCTTCCTCCACTAGGTCAAATGTCCTTGGAAAAGCTACTGTGGTTCTCAGTGTGAGGCTCCACAGGGTCCATTTGGACAACTCTTCTGTGGGACGGGACAATTCTTGCAAGAGCATGGCTGTATATATAAGCATCATTTCCTATTGTACAAACCTAAGTCGAGGTTTTGTCTAAATCACTTGAAAACTGATTTCTATTGTGAACTTATTCTGGTTTTCTGTGGGTTTGAGTACTTTACAGATTTATTGCATTTGGTGAAACATGTCTTTCTAACCTGTTTGAAAGACAAGTACCATGAAGTTCACTGCTGGAAAAGACCTCCTGCCATCCTGAAGAGCAATATGAAGTCACACAGTTAGAACATGAAAAGCCAAGATTGCATTAAAAACCCTGTCTGCCGTACTCCACAGAAGCCTCCTGGCATGCTCCCATGTGCCAATTAAATATAAAGCAATGATCTCCACCTTTCTTCCCATTCACTTGCTTCTAAGTGGCCTCAAGGAGCTATTACACTGCTCAAAGTATTATCTCAGTGAACAAAATATAACATATAACATTACAAAGGAAAATGATTATATTAAATAATCCTTTTCAAAAACAAGTATAGGTTTTTAAACAATGTATGAAATGCTTAGCATTTCCTGTCTGCATATCACTGACCTAAATCCAGAAGAAATATAGTGAGTGCACTTGCAGATCTAGAATATGGGCCAGATTTGAGGAAGGTAAATCTCACATATGCTTATAGTTAAAAGAAAGAAGATGAATCTCAGAAGGTAGCTAAGCAGGAAAAATGCTTGTAAGCATAGAGACCTTGGTTAGGTATCTTGAAGTCATGTTAAAGAAACCTGGCCATGTTAATAAGCACTTTTAATTCCAATACTGTAAGTTGAACAGGTGGAGACATATGGGTCGCTAGAGGCCAATGGGCAACCCACACCCACATAGCTTAATTGGCGAACTCAGGCCAGATAAATAAGTTATCACAAAAAACAAGGTGGGCAACTCTTGAGTAATCAGACCTGGAGTTACTTACTGACCTTTACATGCATACACACATACATGCATGAGTGCCTGTACAAGTATGCACATAAGTACACACAATAGCAAAAGAAGCAGAGCACAGAGGGACAAGGCTGTCTAGGGTTTGGTACTAAGGAAATGTTAAGTGTATGATAGAGGTTTAGAGAACAAAGGCATTAGGAACTCATGGTTCCTAATTTTCTAGCCCATCATGCATGATGGAGGAGAGAAAGAACATTGTGAACAAATGAATGCCAGGTCTCTGTGGCATGCTCCATGTTTAAATCAGATCTCCCCCAAACTTGGAGGCAGAGACTGAACAAAATTTCCAGGATCTTGGAGAGGGAGTGTTTTAAATACAAGCTCAGCACATCAATGGGAGTCTCCAGGCAAACTCTATTTTCTCTGGTTGGTGTTTATTTTCTACTCATCCACAAACCCATACATTTTCATCCACAAAAGCTACACACATCCTCTAGCCTTCTGCTGATATAAATGATCCTAAACTTCATTCCTAGGCTGAACAATGAGTCAAAATATGAGGGACGTATAATACCACATTCTTAAACTTTTTCTACCCCCAAATTTCAAGCAGAAGTTGAATGGCTGCTTTGAAACTTAGTGGTACACAGTAGAAATGGATTCCCTTCTAGTACTGGTGTTATAACAAGACACATTTAGCAAACAACAGATTGCCAGCTCTGAACTAAACTAGAGAACGGCATGTGGATCGCAGTCCAGAAACTGACATTTCTTTTGCTTACATTGAATGCTATCAATAACAAAAGGGAGGGAATGCTATCAGGACATCTAAACTACTACATTTATTAAAAAATTACATAGTAAATTTAATAATAGTAGTAGACATTTGAACCTGGCTTTTATTAGACAAGTCCTAAGCTAATAATGACTCCACTAGCCAAGAATATAACATAATTGCCTTGAAATTTAATCTGATCCACTTTACTCCAGATAAGAAATATAGCATATTGCCCAAATGAAATGAACACATATTATACAACCAGGAAGCTATATTGTAAGTCTAAATATTGTGAGCTATTAAAAAAATAATCTATTTGGACATCATAGAATGGGAAACCACAGCAATTTTGAGGCAATAAAGAAGAATTTAAAAGAACACATTCACCATGTAACTAAAGGCTGATAAACACCAGTTTTCTCCTCAAATTATGATCCTGTCCTTATTATCCTCTTGTCAGAAGTCCATTCACTTGTTAACTTAAAAAATGCTGACAAGTGTCACTAAATGCTAGGCTAACAAGAGGAATAGGGTGTGACCAAGATGCTCAGTATCTTTAATGCAGTGGTGAAAACAAACTATACATACACAGCCAACAACTTCAAGCTCCGCATTATTACTGAGAACTTGGTTAACTCTGACCTCAGTTTTTAGAAGGCCATTTAATCTCCTTTCACATTATTACAGAGCTGTTTCTAAAAATCTGCCTTCCTACTGATTCATCAGCTTCTGGGCATCTTATCACTCTGCCTCCAGCCCTACTATAGGACTAATAGGTGTATCTCAAACATATTAATTGCATGGGTCAGTAAGCTGGTTTCTGGTCCTTGCTCTCAGACAATTTCTTGGACTAGTTTTATTTTTAAGATAGCTTTTGAAAGCTTGTGTGACTGTTTTCTTTTGGGCATCATGAAAATTTAAAGGCTGCCTTTAGGCCAATCATGAAGCATCTCATGTCACCCCCATGTTCTCTCTCACACATCTTGGAGTAGAAAACTTGAGATAACAAAATCATACATTGGGCGGGGCGGTGGTGGTGCATGCCTTTAATTCCAGCACTAGGGAGGCAGAGCAAGGCGGATCTTTGTGAGTTTGAGGCCAGCCTGGTCTACAGAGTGAGATCCAGGACAGGCACCAAAAGTACATGGAGAACCCTGTCTCAAAAAAAAAACAATAACAATAACAAAAATCATACATTGGGAGGAAGCCTAGTCCTTGAATTTATTGCTTCCAGCAGAGTCCCTCAACTAAACATAGGAGCATTGGGACTTTTGTGAATAAGAACTGCACCTACTATCACTGACAAATAAGGCTGTTATAGTAAGTAACTTAGTCTAACTAATACTACTGGGTATAATATAGAATGATAGGAAATAGGGGCAGTTGATAAAGGAAGCCATTCACCATGGAAGGGAATGGAATGAATCCACATTCCCATCACAGAAAGAATCAACTGTTCAATATTATGAGAATATGTTGAAGTTATTTATGATAAGCAAAAAATAACCCAGGAAAACTTTCTGAGTGAGTCAATTAGGGTCCCCTTTTAATTGCCAAAGAAGACACACGTAGAATTGCTGTGATGTCTGATGACAACAAATTCTGAATTCCTCTATTTCTTTTGTTTCATTGCAAGTGGCATGGATGTATTCTGAAGCCCTTGGATCTTACCATCTTTTCATATGCTCAAATCAAGGCAAGGAATTGCACAAAAGCACCTTTACAAATAGTGTTGGAAATAAGAACGGGGGAGAGAGAAAAATTGTACAAAACACACCAAATTTTTTAATTACATAAACCAAGTTGTCTCCAAGTTGAGAATAATGAAACATTTCCAACATAATGGTCTTTCAATATACACCATTCCTTGTAAATACATATGTTCATGGAGTTTTAGAAGTCACACCAATGAAAGCATAGAAATGTTTAACATAGATCTTTACAGTTAGCATGTCCTAAACATAACACTGGTGTATCTTTACCTCCATTTCAGGTGCTGAGGAGCTGAGTGAGTGAGCAAATGCATGCACTAGGAATGAACTTTATGAAGTAAAATAATAGTACACAGTCTTGGATGTCTAGTTTCTCCTCATAGTAAATGAAGGAGTAAATCATCTTTTCAAAAACTGAAAAGACACCTAGGGAAACACAGATCATGTCTCCAAATTATAAATAATGTTACTTTGCTCTGACTGCCAGCAAAGATAAATTTCAGTGCTCATTGACGCAAATTACTTTTCCCTCATTATGGGCTAATGATCCAAGATTAAGGAATCCAAATCCAGGATCTTCTGCCTCAGCAAAGTCAGTGAGGTTCCTTGTGCTAACCTTGTTCAGTCGTTTTCTGTGTCACTTTGATCCATATATTCCCACCAACTCCCGTCTCAAGCCAACTGAAAATGCAAGACACAGTCGCCCCTATTGATACTGTAGTTAGAGCTAGCTCTGCACTAACTGTCAGCGGCATTGCTCAGCTATCCATTGGATTCCTTTCCCCCAAATCCACCCCACACCCCTCATCATGATGGAAAGGTAGCTTCGGAAGAAAGAAGGATACTGAAGCAAAACAGAGAAGCAGTAGCAAAGATGAGACAAAGTCTTTTTTTTAGACCACTGCCATTTAGAAGTCAGTTGTTGACTAATCTGAGTGTCTAGCTGAAGCTTTGTACTCCACTCAGTTCTCTGGCAGGACAGATGTGAAGAATCTTGTTCTCCAGGGGGACAATGGAGCCTCCAATTTTGTAATGTTATTTTTTCATAGAGATAATTTGACTTTCAAGGAAGGGAAACGTACCTCCAGCAGAGTGCTCACGAGGTTTAAGAAATCAACCTCAAAAGAGGTGCACGATCTTCCTGAAGGACACAATTAACTGCAAACACAGAGGCTTATCATTTCCAAGATGATGTGCATTCAGCTCACATTAGTATGCTCCAGGAATCATTGTGTCAGACAGGCAAATCCAAGAAGTGGACATCGTGAGATGTACACAAATACTAAGCAACCAGAAGAGGAGCCTTGGACAAAAACATTTGCATTGAAAAGTAAGTTTAGGCAGTACTAAAATAAGGAAACCCCTTAGAGTAATTCCAAGCAGGTCATGCAAAACAGTACAGTTATTTTAACTGGCCCATCTGAGAATTAGAAAAGAGGTGTATACCACAGCCTGTGTGAGAGAAGAGAAAACACACTTTATAGCATACACTGCTTATTAGTTAAGCCACATGGATGGATCCACTACTACAAGGCTCCACTATTAGCTGTTGACTGAAGTCCAGTACTTTAATGTTCATGGAGCAGTATCAACTCAGAGTAATAAAAATTCTTAGACCCAACTCCTGAGACTTAGTCTATGAATTAATAGATATTATTAGGGAGAAAATATTCATTGTAATGTTACACATAATTGTACATAATTAATACAGAGCAAAGGCACCATAAGGAAATGAATAATGTTCTCAACAAAGTTAATAGAATTAGCATTATAGATGCTGTCTGTGTTGTACTGTTTATTTAATAACAACTATGCATGGTCATTAAAGCAGCCACCATTCCAGGAGATCATATAGCATTCAAAATACTAATGGACCTTATTTCTTTATTGATACATCACATTTAAACTCTACCAACAAGAGAGTTTAATGAACAAACTCTTATGAAAGCTAAGTATGTGGAATTTTTAAATATATATATGTATATGTATATATATATATATATATGCACATCTTATTTTTCTTTCTTGGAGAATTGTCTATTAAGTTCATTAGCCCATTTATTAATTGAAGATTTAATTTTCTGTTAATTAGCTTTTGCAGTTCTTTATATACCCTAGATGTTAACACACGATCTAGTGTATAGTTATTTGGGAAAGACTTTCTTCCATTCTGTGGACTTTCTCTTACTCTGTTGAATATTTCTGCTGCTGTGCAGAAACTTTCTCATCTTATGTGCGGCTCTTGTAATCATTTTTATGCACTATTCTAGAAAAATATTGTGCAAACAAATGCTTGGCAACATGTATAACTCTTAGAGTTACTTTCAATTTTTCAAAAAACCAGTGCCAACAAAATTCTAAATGTATAAAGAAGTTTTCTTTTGTTTAATGGGAACAATGGAGTGTGGTGATATGTTAATTGTGCTGAAATGTGATTTTATTTGTATGTTGATAAATAAAGATTGCCTGGAGATCAGAAGTCACATAGTGAGGTCACATAGCAAGTCATAAGCAGAAGTCTGGCGGTGGTAGCCCACCCCCTTAATCCAATCACATGGCAGGCAGAGTCTCTGTGTGGTCAAGGACACAGCCAAGTGTGGTGACACGAACCTTTAATCCCAGTACCAGCCATAGAGACCTGGAGGTCTGTATAGACAGACAGTGACAAGAAGTCATGTGGCTGGGCTTAGAGCCAATGAGAAGTCAGAACTGGAAAGCAATAAAAGTGCACGTTAGGCAGGAAGAAGCTCTCTCTTGTGTGAGAAACGACGGCATGGTGGTAAGCTAAAGGGTAGTCAGTGGCTCTTCGCTAATTCTCTGATCCCTTTGGCTGTTACCCCTGTATTTGGCTCTGTGTTTCTTATTTACTAAGACTGTATAGAATTTCGTCTACAATGGAGAACAGTGTGTTCAATGGAGAGAGAGAGATGGTGACTATGCACAGCTGAACTTTGGGAGAATAAGCCCTGGAATAAGACACTAAAAAGAGAGCAAGACAGTCAATTGCAGTGCTTCTCAACCTTCCTGATGCTGTGGCCCTTTAATACAGTTCCTCATATTGTGACAATCCCAAACCATGAAATTATTTCATTGCTGCTTTACAGCTATAATTTCACTATTGTTATGAATCATAACGTAAGTATCAGATATGCAGGATATCTGATATGCTATCCCTGTGAAAGGTTGTTTGACCCCTAAAAGGGTCATAACCCACAAGTTGAGAACCATTATCTATTGGCTCAGTTTCTCCTCTGCCCATGTAGTCAAGGAACTCAGAGCAGAGTGTATATATGTGTCTGGGTGTCTGGCACAGTTGATTTGACAGGGTCTGAATGGTTAGACTCTCTAATGTGAGTACTTGAGGACTTCCTAGAAGTCTGGGATTCCTTAGCACCTCTCCACCCACACATTTGGAAATGATTGGTTAAGAGTACAAAATCTGGACAATGATACTGGTCATGAGGTCTCCTGAGAATGTAAGTAGTAGGGCAGGCACAATTTGGAACAGAAAACACATTGCAATGGACTATTATGAAACAGAATGTTGGGCTGTGCTTACGGAGGGCATATGTTTAGAATGGAAAATCAGACAAGGCTTCCTGAGGAGAAACAAGGTATGCATTTAGCTAGAAGTACAGGGTTTGGCATATCCAGCAGCCCATACAAAGGCCCACTATAATGATTATTTATCATGTGTTTGAATAACTACACATTCTTCCTAATGCATACAGCTACAACTAAAGAAAACGGATTCACTGCTGAAATCCTAGAATTTTCTGTGATGTTAATTTTGTACTTCTTCAGAATTTGCCAAATAGAAACTTAAGTTCTATACCATAATTTGTCTGGATACACAGGCATCAAAATTACCATGCATGCCTGCACGTCAGGAAGGGGCACCAGATCTCATTATAGATGACTGTGAGCATCATATGGTTGCTGGGAATTGAACTCAGGACCTCTGGAAGAACAGCCAGTGTTCTTAACCTTGGAGCCATGTCTCCAGCCCTCACTCAGTTTCTTTAACAGTCTGTTATGGACTGAATTGTGCTGAACTCAAAATCCATTTCTTAAAACCCTAAGACTAACTACTTCAGAATATATCACTAAGTGTATTTGGAAATAGAATATTAGAGATGTAATTAAATTAAGTGAAGCTATTAGTACATGGTCTTAATCCAGTATGATGTGTTTTATGAGAGGATTTGTACATACAGAGATATAACAGGGCCAGAATGAATAGAGGGATGGCTAGGTAGAGATCACCAGAAAGTAGCCATGTGGAAGCCAAGGAAAGAGTTTTAAGAGGGGAAAAAAAGACCTGCTTTTATAAATGTAAGAAAGTAAAGAACTATTGTTTGAGCTACCTGGCATTTGGCATTTTGTTACAGTATTTATTTTTGTCAAAACAACACACCTTTCAAGATAGAGTATTGCATTGCTCAATAAAGATAAACCAAGAAAACTCAGTCTTGAAAAGGGAGCACCTGAGTAGAGAGTCTCAAGACTGATGGATGAGAGCAGCTCATGGCATCTGGAAATTTATGAAAGTCAAGTGCAGATGCAAATACTCCCTTTTGAAGGAGAAAAGAGGTCACTGATTCTAAGTAGCTTGTTTGTAGACAATACATGGCATTCCACTTATGTGTTCCCATATAGAGTTGTGTCTTAGTTTGGGTTTTTATTGCTTTGAAGAGCCCCATGACTACAACTCTTACAAGGAAAACATTTAATTGGGGTGGCTTGCTGACAGTTTTAGAGGTTCAGTCATTATCCTCATGGCAGAGAACATAGGTACATGAAGGTAGACTTGGTGCTGGCTATATCTTGGCTTGCAGGGAACAGGAAGTTGACTAAAACACTGAGCAGTATACTGAGCACAGGAAACCTCAAAACCTACCCCCATGATGACACATTTCCTCCAACAAGGCCATACCCATTCCAACAAAGCCACACTTCCTAATAGTGCCATTCCCTGTAATTATGGGGGGCAATTACATTCAGGCTACCATATTCCAATAATGTAACAATATCATAATGCAAAATTTAGTCCAACTTCAAAAGTCTCCATAGTCTATCACATTCTCAACAATGTTTAAAAGTCCAAAGTCTCTTCTGAGATTCATGCAGTCTCTTAACTGTAAAATCACCTATAAAAATAAAAATCAAAAAGTAGATCATATACTTCCAATATATAATGGCACAGGGTATACATTACCATTCCAAAACGCAGGAAAGGGAGCATAGCAAGGAAATACTGGACCAAAGCAAGATGGAAAACCAGCTAGGCAAACTCCAAATTCTGTAGCTCCATGTCAGATATCAAAACTCTCTTCAGATCTCCAACTCTGTTCAGTTTTGTTGACTTCAACATGTTTCTTTCTCTTGGACTGGTTCCACTCCTTTTTAGCAGTTCTCCTGAGCAGGTATTCCATGAATCTGGCATCTCTAACATCTTGGGTTCTCTAAGTCAATCTAGGCTTCAACTTTACAGCTTCACACAATGGCCTCTCTACTGGGCCTCCATTCAGGGACATACCTGAAATATGCCTGGGCCTCAGTGGCTTTCTTTAGGCATGGAAATTAATTCCATAACCCATTTCTTTTATCCTTAACTCTAAAGCAAGAACCACGTGCCTGAAGCTGCCAAGTTCTGGTGCTTACTGGGGCTAGAACATGGCTCCTCGTTCAATTACATCTTCATCAGCTTTATGTCCTTCACTGCCAAAGCTTGGCTGTCCTAAAACTTTCTCTGTAGACCAGCTGGTCTCAAACTCAGAGATCTGCCAGCCTCTGCCTTCCCAGAGCTGGTATTAAAGGTATGCCACCTCTCCCCTACACTTGGCTCTAAGCCTTTCTTTAGTTTCTTTCCACACATTGGAAACTTAGCTGGAAGGGGATCTTGTCCTAAAATCAGCACTCTCTTTATTCCATTTCTTTATCTCCTTGAACACAGGACTTAGCTCCATTCCATTTCTTAGTGTTCTTTTTTCTCCTCAAAATTTACTTTGTGTAATTTACCCTGCTCTGCTTGCTCCTTTTCATTATAAATCTTCATTAGAATTACCACTAATATCCACATAACAGAGTCTATACTAGGCTCTTTTGAGATTTCTTGTGCCAACAGAATTAATCCAAAACTCTTTACTTTAGCCTCAGGCAGACTCTTTGGACAGGGGCAAAATGTAGGCACTTTCTTCACCAAAATATCACAAGAATGGTCTCTAGGCAACATACTAAAATTATTCTCCTCTGAAACTTCTTGAGTGAGCCCCCAACAGTTCAAAATACTCTTAACACCTCTGTCTTCCATGACCCTACTATTATGGCCCATTAAAAGGTGCTTAAAGCATTCCACTGCTTTCATACCCCAAAGCACCAAAGACCAAATTCCTCCATACAAAAACATAGTCAGGCCTATCACAGCAATACCCCAGTCCCTGGTACCAATTTCTGTCTAAGTTCAAGTTTTTATTGCTGTAAAGAGACACCATGACCACAGCAACTCCTATAAAATAA
>CABHPQ010189491.1:20188-35622 GCA_902168405.1 Peromyscus aztecus
AGGAGGAAAACTTCAGAGCTGACAATATAATACCTTGATGCAGTGCAGTCTTTTGGGAAGGTGTGCTTACTGCTTACCTTACACGTCAACTGAAGGCAGACAGTCACTTTCACATCACTGTCAAATTGTTCTTCCCTGGATGGAATGGCATCCCTGGCATTTACAGTGGCATGAATTGTGATTACTGCACCCATGTCAGAATCTCACAACCCTGATGCAAATCATAAATCAGAACTTCCTGTTTCTATGTATAGTTTATGAACCATATGAGAAAATGCAAGCCAACAGGATATGACGAGAGTTTAGGGTAAGCAACGTAACAGAGGCCCTAGTTCTACCTTTAACCTTCATGTTCTTAAAAATAGCTATGGCACTGATTATTCCATGACAGCTGTTATTTTTGTTTCCTTCATCAAAAGTAACTGACTCAGAGAAGCAAGTGAAAAAACAAGAGAAAGGTTCCCGTGTGTTATTGATTGTGTTCATCCCAGTCTTTCTAGAACAAGGAAGCAGCATGTAGGGGTGGATTGATTTGTTTATTTAGCAGCAAATGTCACACTCATTAGTGGAACCTTGAGCATCCAGTGAGGCAGACGCTTGGAAAGACAGAAAAATGCAAACTTCAGCCTCGAAGTTTCTGCCAGGATATGATATGATGATTCAGTAGGGATGAGTGAGTTAAAGACAGGCTGGTGACAGCCTCTCTGCTGTGTGACCACAGACCAGTAACTTTGTATTTTTCAATTTCAACACTGCGGGTACCGTGGTTGAACAAACACATATAAACACACAGTGACACTGTTTACTTCTCCCTCTTCATTCGTTTCTAACAGGCACAGAGAGGGACAAGGGCGAGGAGACTGATTAGTCCAGTAGAGTCCACCTTCCAAAACAATCGAGGGTTATCTCAAAATTCACACAGTATAAAAAAAAACATGGAAAATTTGAAAAATTATATCCCACTTAACCCTCTTTGCTTAAATTTTTACTTTAAAAATGTCTTCTATTTCATTCCCAAAATGACAGGCTTAAGAGTGATCTTGGATTTCATAAATTGTCAGTTATCCAGGTCTATATGATTAAGCCTCTTTGAAACATTTCAAGAATTAAACATTCAGCCAGATGGTGGTGGCACACACCTTTAGTCCTAGCACTGGGGAGGAAGAGGCAGGTGGACCTCTATGAGTTCAAGGATAGCCTGGGCTATAGAGTGAGTTCTAGAACAGCCAGAGCTATATAGAGAAACCCTATCTCCAAACCCTGCCCCTCCCCAATAATCAATCAAAGCACTGTAACTATATAAGAAACTATATTTTAGGATGATTATCAATAGCCCCTATGTTTATTCTAACAGTTTCTGATGAGTGCTTTTTATTACTGTATATTTTTTATATCCTTGCCAGATTATATTAATTAAAAATTCTCTTAAATTATAAGTACCACCAGCATTTTTGCCACAAATGAAAATAGAGATATGAAGAAAATTTATTGAAGGATTTTAGGGTGTTAAAATGTGACATTATACTTGCATGCAACTAGAATAATTTTTTTCTTTTCACTTAATTATATTGGATTTAATCATCTAAAATTATACTGTTTAAATGTAAAACTAAAAATTAGTAATTTGTGATTTCAAAAAATTAAATGTATGTGCTTATGCCTCAGCAGTGAGGTAAAGCATGGTGATAAGTAGTGATATACTCATGACTGGATTTACACAATAACCTATTACTGGTTGGAAACTGTACAGGATTTAGGTGTTTTATAAAGTAAAGATTGAAACATTTTAACCTAAACTTATTCTTCATTATACCTATTGGTTAGAAAGATAAAGATATTGAAGAAACAATTCATTGAATGCCATGAATTTATACTTTAGCTTTATGAAGGAGAGAAAGAGTAATACTCAGGCTGTGGTGGGATTCCTTAAGAATGTTTTGATTGATAATGTGCCTCTGTGATACTATCAAGATAAAAGTGTTCTATATGATTGAAGTTGGCCCATTACACCAACAGTATTTATACCCAGTTATCCATGCTTGACCCTTGACTTTCCTTTAAGATATTTGCCAAAAAATTGAATTAAGACTAAGATTGTAATTCAGAGAGTTTCCAGGATTGTCCTTAATGGAATGGACACATGCTCTATGGGTCAAACCAATGTGAGGAAGTACTTGGCATTGGCTTCAGGAGGATCACAGCCTTGGGCTTTACAATAAGACCTTCCCTGAACATGCCAAAGGGATTTAGAAACTCTCCATCCCCAATTAGCAGCACCTATCATTTTGATGTGATGATGAATGCCCTACCCTGGTCCCAAAAGACTTAGGCTGGCTTTGAATATCACTTCTTTATCAATGCAGGCCTGTTTAGCAGGGGTACAAAAGTGAGTTCTTTCAGCAGGAAAAATTTAGGAAGAAACATTTAAAAAGAAAAAAGACATGACCTCTAAAATACAATTGGAAGAAAAAAACTACTCACAAAATTAACTATATATTTAATGATGCCTGTTATGTGGTACTGGTTGACTCTTTAGAATCTGAGATGTACGCAGTTATCAAAAGTTAATTTAAAATTTGAACTCGTAAGTGCCCCTAAGAGTGATGTTAGCATACACACACACACACACACACACACACACACACACACACACACACACACACATACACACACACACACACACACATCCATTAAAAAGCATGTGTGTGTACCCATGTATATATGTATATATATACATGTAAATATTATAAACATTAAATTTTAATTTAGCATATAAAAGTTCAATTGAATTTCTGTTTTTGACTCCTTTTCATGTCATTAAAATAGTAGAGATGCCTCATTTATAACATATGAAACCTTTCAGACTTTTTTTTCCTATGGATTAGTAAAAATATTATCACATTGTCTGTAAGCCACACATGGCAGTCCTTCCTCCCTTGACTGCAAACTGCATTTAGAGACAGCTCTATTGACAACTTGCTAATATATTGCTGACATAAAAAGTCCTCAAATATTAAGTGTCCAAATCTTTTTCAAGATAATCAGTGTACCAAAATTGGACAGTTATATGAAGGTAAGTTTAATTTTTCCCATCATTAAATCCCAACATTTATCTTCCAATTTATTGGCTTTGCCCAGATGTCTTGCTTTCTCTGACCCACCCCAGGATCTTTTCTACAGTGCAGTCCCTCGTGATGCGGAACTTACACATTTTCTTCTTTAGCTTCCTTCTCCAATGCTGTGCTCATTAGGGATTCTCGATAACTGTAAAGTCGGTCCCATTTTAACTTTTAACTGACGTCTTAGGTATATTCCCAGACTCTTGCAACTGACCCGTGAGACCATAATTACCTTAGACATTTTTAAAGAGGGAAAATGTTGATTTAATAGCTTTAAGATTCATTTTTGAAGTTTTTATATCAGATTTATCTATTCCTTTTTATTCATCTACTTATTTTCCTTTAGAAAGAATATTAGCACATGGTATGGTGCCATGTGTTTAGCTAGCTGCTGGGTATACACAGGTGGATAAGGACCCCTAGCCCAGTGTTCTGGGAGCTTGTGGTCCAGTGTTTGGGGAAAACATGCCAAAAAAAATAAGCACATCATTGTCAATTGTGGAAAAGGCCTGAAGGATGTCAGAATAATACACCAATAAGAATAACATGGAGAAACAGGAGTACATATTTCACTTTAGGTAGTTTCAGAGAAAACTTCCCTGGAGACCTGACTCTTTCGGCTGTGACCTCAAGTCAAGCGGCTAGTCTTGAAACAGAAAGAGAAGGGGTGGGGGTCACAAAGACTGGAGAATGCAGGAGTGGCTCTTTTTGCACAACAGAAAGCAACTTGTGAAGATGTTAATGCTACATAGAGCCACTGAATCTTTACGGAAGTCAAACAAAGCAACTATAGGAAGTGATATCAATGGTAGCCAGAGAGAAATGGAAAGGAAAAATGGGTGAGGGTGAAGAAAAGGAAGACAGGAAGACTCAGACAGAGGATAGAGGGAAACAGAGAGACCAAAAGGGAAAATTGGTGGCAAAGGTGGAGGGAAGGAGATGGTCCAAAGAATAGAAAGTGAGAGAAATATGAGACAAGGATTAAAGGCGGGAAAGAGAGGAGAGCATGGATCGGTGATGATGTGGATTTGCTCAGATCTGCCTCCTCTCCCATTTCATTTCTTCCTACTGACCTCTCCCAGCTCTTACGAGTCAGGCCTTTAGTCAGCCCCATTGCACACTACGATTTTGCTTTCTTGGTCAAACCCTGAAGGATACAGATATATTACCCCAAAGAAACGAACTTTAGCTTTATCTTCAACTCAGAAATTCAGGGACAAAAACCTGGCTTTCTTACAAATTAGCCAGAGAAGAGCTGAATTTGACACAAATCTTATGAAAAAGCCTTATCTTGTAATTCTGCTTACAGAAGCTACTTTTAATTATCGTCTGGTTATGGAAGCAACCTGGCTGTATTGTGTAAGCTGTTTTCTTTAGATCAGGAATAACTAAGCAGCATATGGAATGATCTTAACTTCAGTATTTCAGAAAAAAAATAAGATGTTGAAGGGAAGAAACAATGTAATTGAAACATGATGATAGCAAAACCAACATGGAAAAAAAAGAGACACAAATATAGAACAATGTTCACTGACACACTTATGTCTTTAGTTAAGAAGCCAGACTTTTCTGAGAAGTGTATGGTTTGGAAAAAATAGTTTCCAGGTCATCTGTGTCTACTGTCAATAATGCATCTTGTGATTCTGCTAAGACTACAGACAAAGGACACCTTTACTCTACCATGAGACACAACTCAACTGTATCAGTGTCATGCCATAGGGACAACTGTTTCATTGTTGTTACAGATTTTTTTCTCATATAAAACTAAATAATCCATTTGTTCAAATTCCAGTATCATTGAACCATCTGAGATATGTTTTTATGTCATTTTCTACAATGTTGATGTGTTGTGTCCTCATAATGGTACTTCCTTCAGAGAAAATGTTGGTCCCTTGACCAAGAGCACAGATCGGTCAATCCCAAGAACCTTCCAGAAGTTGAGAAACCAAGCATGGAACCTGGAAACACTCAGCTTATTCTCATCTCACTAAAAAGTCATTTTCCTTGCCCTGTGTGACTCAGCACTTGCCCTCCCACCTCTCTTTACACCTGATATCAAACTACAGATGTCCACTCTCCAAGAAGTTGAAAAAGGCAGAACAGATTTCATTCTTGCAGGAACACAAAGGCAAATCCTTATGTGCTGTCTTCCTGAGGTGATTTTTCAATTGTGGTGAACTAGGCACAAAGTTCACCATGGTAATCATTATCAGGTGTGCAAGTCATTGATGTTATGCACATTACTGCTGCTGTGACAATGTCAGTTACATATCTTTACAACCCCTTCATCTTCCTAAACCCAAATAGTAGCTCCCATCCTCCTCTTTCCCCAGAACTTGCAACTCACCAAGTTTTGTCTTTAGTCTCCAGGAATCTGACCAAGCCAGAAGACTCACACAAGTGGGGTCATTCAATGTCTATCCTTCTAGACTAGGCATCACTGAATGTGATATTTTCAAGGGTTATTCTTATTGTAGAATTTAGCATGATTTTATTTTTTATGACTAAAAATATTCAATTGTATGATGCTGCCATGTCTTTTTATCCTTTTATCTGCTGATCAAATTCAGGAAATAGTTTAAGCACATGACCAACCCATTCAGCACATCAGGTAGACCATGTGTGCACACATATACCCACCCAGACACATACAGCAAGTAGACAAAGAAAGGCCTTTTGCTGACTGCTTTGGCAAACTTTTGGCAACACAGCAGGTTCCTTATAAACCCTCAGTTTATACATATGTTAAGATCAAAATGGCCAGAAAAGGGAAGTCACAGCTGGTTATGGCTAGAACCTCCCAGAGCCTCCAGTAATCAGCTACTCCACATTGTGAAACATGAAGGAGATATTCCTCATAGGAACACAGACTGAACACTCTTTGTGTTTCTACATTTCAGAAGAGCATTTGTCTTATTGGGGCCATATTCTCACTCACAATAGTTCAACACGATGACCTAATCATCTCCAAAAGGTCCCATCAAATACCATCACATTTCATCATATGCATTTGGAGTAATCTAAATATTCATTCTACATGAGTTAAATTCAGGGATATTTATTATTTTGCAGTTTTCCAACCAATCAGGTTTTAGTACCTTGCTTCACCTCAAAGATTCTGGATCATCCTCCCAGCTAATATTCCAGCCCACAGCTGCTTGCAAAAAGCCATTCTTCAGCTTAAAGTGTTTTTCTATGACTATTTCACAAAAATGGACTCATACAGTGTACAATCTTTAATCTGGTTTAGTTGTCCTAGCGAACTACTAGCAACTCATCCACATGGTAACATACATCCAGAATTTGTTCCTTTTCACTGTGTGTACAGCCAGCCATTTTGATTATTTCCAATATAGATCTATTATTTTGATTTTTTAAAACTAAGTTAAAATCACGTATGTAATTCTTAATTTTGATGCTCAAATTTTAGACTATTTCCTACAGTTATTTTTGTTGGGTTTGAGCATGAATATACTATTGACTGCTTCAAAGTAAGTTGGGAAATGTACATGTTTTTCAATATTTTA
Source organism: Peromyscus aztecus (assembly GCA_902168405.1). Lineage (NCBI taxonomy): Eukaryota > Metazoa > Chordata > Mammalia > Rodentia > Cricetidae > Peromyscus > Peromyscus aztecus. Next base: position 26,835 of record CABHPQ010189491.1, read on the forward strand.
CAATATTTAATAAATAATATGGGGATGATTTTGAAAGTATGGTAGAAAGAGGTGACTTCACAGATTGTGCATAGCTATTTCATTTTGGGGAAAATACTCTTAATACTACTTAATTTTACTATAATCAGACCACTTAAACACAACAATCCTAAAGCCTGACCACCACCTTCAGCTTGTAGAGATACCTTAGGGCTTTGTTTGTTGTAACTAAGTTTTCATATTCATTGGTGGTAAGTTCCTTTTATTTATTGTTGACTTATACTCTTTAAATTTCCATTTCTATTATAATCTTCTTGATTATTCTCTACAGACATTTTATTATTTTCAGTTTCATATGGAATTGTGAGATCTTGCCTTTTTTTAGGTAGGTTTTTGTTAAAAATTAATTTATACATATTCTTACTGTGCAGTATGTTTGCATTTTTATATTTTGCAAACTTTTCAGTTAGTTATATTATTAATGTTCAATATTTATGCAAACTTGAAAATTTTCCTTGTCAATTATTTAAGGATTTTAATATGCACTGATTTTATGTTTAATTCTATATACTTAATTTTTAAATTATTATTTCTTTTTGGATTCACAAACTATATACTTTTGAGAATAACATGATTTAATCTTTATTTTGTATTATCATCAATCTCACTATGTATTTTATTTACTTTATTTACTTTTCTTGCACATTAGAATACAAATATCCCAGAAAGATATATTTTTTGCCTATGTAATATCAACAGCATATAGCACTCGGTAAGTCTTGATAAAAAATAGTTAACACATGATTGGAATGACTTATATTGAGATTTCTGAATAGCTTACAGTATAGGTTTGGCTAGCTTTTTATATAAAAGACTATATAGTAAATATTTTGGGTTCTGTTTATAAATAAAGCCTCCTCACAAATTCTCCGTTCTAAAAAATAATTTACTACTCATTAAAAATGCTGTTAATTTGGAAGGCCATTTAAAAATAAACCTTGAGCTGGACTCAGTCTACCAGCCATAGTTTGATGACCATTGGTTAAGGATGTAGTCAACCACTACAGGTGTTAAATGAGAACCAGAAAGTATCAGTACCTAAATTTGAAGATCAAAGGGATTTGTGTGTGTATGTGTGTGTGTGTACGTGTGTACGTGTGTGTACACTGGGGATCAAAAGCAAGACCTTATACACATTAGACAAGCACTCTCCAATCCCAGCCATGGTATATATATGTGAACACATACATATACACAAACAAATTTTGTAAGTGTGTTAACTTTTTCTTAGACATATTCCTCAATTTGTAAGAATTTTACTTCTAAGTCTCTTACTACAACAGTAAATTTAATAGCTTTTCTCTATAATAACTGAGTCATCAAGCTTTCATTTAAAGACCATAGTCTTTCACTAGTATTTTGTGTTTCCTCTATCCTGCTAATACATACAGACAAATCTACCACTCTTTCCCCTTAAAACATCACATCTATTGGCAACCTACCTTAACTGACAAAAACAGTCTTTTAAAATAATTATTCTGAAAACTGAAGCAGCTAAATCTACTTTGTCTTTCTGTCCCACAATTTTTCTCCTTCTTCTCTTCATATGTCTCTCTGTCTTTCTTGACAGAAAGTTCTTTAATGTTCCTGAGTCTGTTCTTTTCGAGTTAAATATAAATTTCATCTCATTTTTTTCAGTGCTGACTGAGCCTTACTCCTCAGTAACAGAGGGTTTGAAATGCTTTCATTTTTTCTCATGTCTTTCATCTTCTATATTGTTTCATTTCTATTTACTCTATCTTGTTTAATGCCACAAATGAGCTGTTTAACAATCTTACTTTAATAAATATTTTAGCATATTTTTCTTTCAAGAATTCCATGCATGAGTAGTATATTTACATCATTTCTACCCCCTTTCTCTCTTTTCTCTAATTCCTCTCATGTTCCCCATTCACTCTTGAATTCATGATTTCTTATATTATTATTTTTATGTATACCCCCCTACACACATACCCACCACCAGTGTTGTTCATATATATATATATATATATATATATATATATATATATATATATGGTTTATGGTTTAGGGATGGCCACTTGAACACTTGGAATTAGTTAAACTATTAGCGAACTTGTCTCTGGAGAACTCTCATTCTCCTTTTCTCAGCAGCCAGTTATTGCCTATAACTCTTCATTTAGGAATGGGCCCTTATGAAATCTTCCCAATCTACACTCTATACTGACTGCATGTTCACTATACAGGTCTTATTAGGCCACATACTGTTGATGTTTAGCATCTCTGCTATGTACAGAGGACACTATCTCACAGCAGGTTTCCCTAGTCTTCTGGCTCTTACAATCCCCTCCTTTCCCCTCCTCCAAAATTTTCTCTGATTCTTAAGTGTAGGGCTGTGGTGATATTTTAATTGTGCTGAAATGTGATTTTATTTGTATATTAATAAATAAAATTTGCCTGGACATCAGAGGTCACATAGCAAGGTCACATAGTGAGCCATAAGCAGAGTCAGGTGGTGGTAGCCCATGCCCTTAATCCAATCACATGGCAGGCAGTGTGTGACTTAATCCAATCACAAGGACACAGCCAAGTGTGGTGACTTTAATCCCAGCGCCAACCATAGAGACCTGGAGGTCTGTATAGACAGGCAGTGATGAGGAAGTCATGTGGCTGGGCTTAGAGCCAATGAGAAGGCAGAACAGGAAAGCAATAAAACACAAGTCACACAGGAAGAAGCTCTCTCTAGGGAAGCTACTGCTGGTGGTAAGCTAAAGCTAGTCGTGGCTATTGCTCTGATCTCTTTGGCTATTTCCTCTGTATTTGGCTCTGTGTTTCTTATTTACTAAGACTGTTTAAAAATTCGACTACAATATATATTACTGGCTTGTGTCTAGCTAAACTGTGTGAATCCCCAGGGATGTTTTTCTCCAGGGGCACTTACAGTTGCTGTGTCAAAAGCCAAAGAAAACTTACAAGAGCTGAATTAGTTTCATTTGCATGCAATACGTTCGGATCACAAACCCACATTCAATAATCTATGGTTATACATTCTCATCATTTCAATGATACTTTGTTCTCCATTTGAAGATGAGATGGAGATGGTCATCTTTTATGACATGCCCTTATGTGGCAGGTGGAGTTTGTTCTGGTAGGATGGATTCTTGTTAGCACTCTACTTCTTGTTTTCACTGCCGATTTCAAGGTGCTTTCATGGAGGTTTACAGTTCCAACTGCCTTTCCCACATATGTCTATTCATCCTCAAAGTACCCTGAAGTCACCCTGAGCTTCAGTTCGCATGATTCCTGACTGTGGTCATGGCCTTCTTTTTGTTTCAGTGGTTTAAGGATCTCCCATCCTTCATGCAAACTTTGCACTTCACTTTGCTGTCTGACATCTGTTTCCAGTTGAACGGTTCTCACAATATTTAGTCCCTCAAACTGCTACATTAATAACCTTTGTTTTATCCATAAATTGTTTTTGGTTAGTATTAGTAAACTATTTCAACACCATACAATAATATCAACAGACCAGTTTTAAGTCTTTGAACAGCTGGTAAAAGTGAATACTTCAAGTCATATTCAGTATGAAATTTCAAACTGCAGTGAGAGATAACTCTAGTACAAGCTTTCATTTTTATTTCGACTTTGTTTTTTTCTGAATGTTGAAAGACTAATTATCTGCTCTGGTGGAAAGATGATGTGAAAACTACATTTCAGTATCTAAGCAGAAATTAAGGAGAGCTGACAAGTTCCAGAGATAAGCATTCTAAACTGAATTTTTAAAAGAAATCATGGATTTTTTTCCTTATAAATATACCTTTGCCTAGTGAGCAAGAAGATATAAATTAATGAGATGATGCAGCTGAACCAATATCCAGATGGTAGATTTTTTTAGAGAAAATGGTCATTTATTGGACTGTCTTCTGCTATGCAAGACCATATGCCTTCCTTTTCTTGTTTACTAATAGCCCATTTAGAAGCGCAATGCATATGAATCACATAAAATTTCTTTTGGTTCACTTCTGAAGAAATACATGAAAACATTGCCTTTTAACCTGGGGATAGTAAATAGTAATTAATTACTTTGATTGTATTAGATTTTTATTCTTTATATCCTCTTAATGACATAAAGACTTATACTCAATATATACTGACCAAATACTTTCTGCGACATTAAGTATATATATATATACCTAATAGATATACTTTGTTCCTTGGCTAGCCAAGTAAGATGTGCCATTATTCTACTAGTCTCATGAGACCTATGGAGAAATAAACTCAGAGTCCACATGGCAAACGGGTGGCAAGACCAAGATTTGTAAAAAAGAGATGACCAATGAAGGTTTCTGGTCCTTATGTTTTATCACACGTTCTTCAGTTGTGTAGCAGTATGTGTACATTTGTCTTGGGTTGGTGAATGTAAGTCCAAATCCCTTTAAATCCTCTGCTCCAGCCAATGTTGACTTCCTGCAACATTTTCATCTCCATGGTAAGAAGAGGTAAAACTATTTAACAAAGATAAATTCCCCTATTCAGATTATTCATTCATAATTAGTTATTACCCAGAATTATTGAAGACCAGAAAATGGTAACTAATAATGTAGTTTACAAAGCCTAAATCTATTGCAATTGCATATATAATGTCTTCTGATCAAAGGGAAAATATGGGTTGAATTCATTATTTGAGTAAGCTTTCAGTTTAAACCAATAATAACTATAGAACAATTATGGATAGTATCTCTTTAGTGCTACTAGTTTTACTCTTTAAATAAATAAAATCGTTTAAAAACTATATCATTTCAGCATAGTGATTCAAGTGCTCCCGGTGGAGTGGTTGGTTTGAACAGGACTCTTGCAGAAGGTTTGGTTGGTGCTCCATGCCTTCTGAACTAGCCAGAAAGTCTTCTGATGCATCCATTTTGGTTTGCAGCCTAAGCCCTATTCCAAAATTATGGAACTGAGGGACCAAGGTCCCAACACTTAGACTCACAAACTGTTAATTTAGTCATGCCCCAATTGAACTGAGCAACAACAACAACAAACTTCTGTCTTCACCCTGCTAGAAGTAATATTTAGAACAAGAAGTAATAAATAAATTATTCTATAGCAGCCATATTGTGGCTTTGTCTCCAATGACAGAAAATCTTGCTTTCCAGCTTGGATCTGGGGAAAGGATTTTTGAAAAGTCCCTCATAGCTGTAGGCAAACTCAGATAAGAAACTAGAAGTGGAAATCAGGCAACATTCCCAGTTTCCTATCTGGGACACAATAAGAACGTTTTGTCTCTGCCCAGTTCCTGACTCAGTGTTCTTAAAACGCTTGTAATATTAAAAGTGATACAGGTGCTAGGACTATTTTTTTTCACTGAATTTTTAAATCTTTGACTTTGGTTCCTGATACTTAACCCCTAAAACCTTTATGATTCCCTGAGTGATGGGAGAAACAAGAGTTTCCTACAGAGCTCATAAATCCACGGGAATTTCCTTGGTGACAGAAACATTTTTGGTTCAAGTCAAGCAGCTTTTAGTGAGCTGAGCATGCCTGCCCCCCCTCAATCCTCAGGAGGTAACAGGAGCTGCAACTGAATTATTAAGCTTGTCAAATGCACGTGATGAAACAGCCATAAAATCTCTACACTATGGGGTTTTGAAGGTGTTCTGGATTGGTGCAGGCATCCCAGTGTTAGCAGGACAGCATACCCCAAAAACCTCAGTGATAGACATGGCCTGCACTTGGAGCCCTCTAGACATGCCCTGGGTGAACATCTGCACTCTTTGCAATACTTTTTGTAATAGTTCAGCAAAGTAAGTAAAATACCCCTTTTTGTCCCCGGACTTGTCTTAGTAAAGTATCAAACAAAGTAGGAGATGTGGGTGCCGCTAATTTTTATCTAGGCAGTGAGAATCTTGGGAGGCCAGGGCTTCTGACCAGCACCAGAAACAGAACAGCATTGCAGGACTGAGCCACCAACCTGTAAATCCTGCACAAATTCTGGATAGTTAATGTGAGAATTTAAGCCAACTGTAGATAGGCTACCTAACTGAAGATTTGCTTGATAGGAATACCACAGTCACAATATCAGAATTGTTATAAGAAAGTTTTTTTTTCTTTCAGCCTCCCAGTCAAACACCAAAGTATTTGACTAATTCGAGCATCAGAAATACTCAGTGAAAATGTTTTCTGGATCACTCCTGTCACCCTCCTTTAAAACCCATTGGTAAAAATAGTGTTTATTTAGGTGGTTAGCAATGGGAAGTAGGTAAGAAGCCCTGACAGGAGCCAAGGCCACCAGGAAATGGCCATTAAGCCTGCAATATCTTCCCTGCCAAAGCTGAGTCTAACCACAATAGTGTCAATTAGGAATAGATAAACCTATACTCATTCCATTGGCAGTTCCTCAAAATGTCCCAGTGGCTTGACATAGCTTGATAAGCTGAGCACTATAAAATTAATTATACCCAGCACTGATTTCTATTAATAATTGAAGGTTTCCTGCTAGTGTGACATCTGGCAGGGATTAACCATCTCCATCAGAAGCAGTGGGCAGGGCAGGTGGAAGACCTCTGTGAGTCACTCGTTTGTGTGTGCTAAATAATTAGGAAGAAAAAGACATTCTGGTGGGCCCCACTGGTTAGCAGGTGGCATGTTGGACATCTCAAGGCAATAGTTCTCTTGACAGCTGGAACTCTAGACTTTCTATAATAACCAATTAGAGATAGATAACAGGCTTGTTTTGAAATTGCTTTTGCATGGTGTAATGTTCATTGTGTCTGCTTTGATGGGGTAGAAAAGGGATGCACACTTCCTCAACACTCATGTGCCACCATTACTACCTTAAGGTCTTTTTTGCATGGAAAAATTTCAGTGTCTCATAATACAAAGATCTTAACTAATTTTATGTGTCCAAGCCTAATAGAGTTTTATACTGAGTGAAGAAAATTAAATTAATATCAAAGCTTTACTGGGTCATAAACCACATGCCAGAGACAGTTGTACATGTTTGATGTGTGTTTATTGTATTGGAATGTGGTTTTTTTTTTCCTTCTAAAATAAAAATCTGAACTTCTATAAGACTCTTAGAAAATCCCAAGGCTATTAGAATAAAGGCCTTGAATTTGGATGACTCAGCATGGTCAGAGATGTCCACACAAGCACATTCTTAGCTTCATCTCACGGCCTGCTTAACTCACTCTGTAGTTGCTTGACATTATTTCCCTTCCCTGATGAAACCTCCTGTGGACCAAACTGCTCTAACTCTGTGGAATACTCATCTTTCATCACTATATCTCACTAAATTCTAATCATGTCCTGACTCAGGTCAATAGTCATCTCCAATAAGACTTTGATCACCACGCCTACCTTGATCTACCCAGTTAAGTGGACATTGTCTTAGAGTCATCTTAATTTGCTTGCCTTCTAAAGTAGACAGTAATTACACCTTTGTAAATTTATGATTTTGGTGTTAGTGTGTTTAATAGATATCTCCTTCTCTACATAATCCACCAGATCCAAAGACCCAAGTATAAGTTTAAAAAAAGTTTATGTTCCACCAGTAACTTGGTGCCTAGCATGTAGTAGGTATTTAGTATTTACTTGTTGGATAAATGTGACTAAACACATAGAAAACTATGAACTAATAGAAACTTAGTTTATAATAGTTGTATACTCATGTTCAAAGAAGTTGAGTACCATCATAGTTCAAGTTTATTCAGACTGTTAAAAACAAATGGGTAAATTTATAAACATAGATAGTAGGCAACATTTCCACATTTCTTATGGTTAGACTCCTTGTATCTACAGCTCCTTTAGTATTTGCAAGACTCTGGTGTTACAGCTTTTATAAATTCTCTATCTCACTTATGAATCTAGGACAAAAATAAATTAAAATATTCTTAGAGGAATGAATACTCATGATCTGCTGCTGTATAAAATACAGGAACATAAACACACACACACACACACACACACACACACACACACGTATGTTTGTGTGTATGTCCCTTCAGACTCTGGGTAAGGGGATGAGATGAGGTAGTGCATTGTATGGCAAAAATAAAATTCACTTTCCCTTATCTGTCAACCATCCAACAAATCAATACCCTCATATAATTAAGCCTTTTGAAAGAGAAGACTGTCTCCTCCTTCATTTGGTGTTCTCCCAAATCAAAAGGACTATAATCTCCTCATCATCCTCCAAAAGAAGCAAATTAGAAGTTAACCTTTAATTCTACTCACTGTATAAGAGGATACTTCAATCATATATCTCTAGCAACTTACGAAGTTGCATACTTTTGAAACCTTAGATTTAATATTCTAAAAGTCTTTGTTGAATTCTTCTATCTATAAACTCTTTTGAGTCTTGAGAATGACAAAACTCAAGGAAAAGTGAAAGAGGGGAGTAATCAAGGGAGAGGGAGGGACATTTATCTAGGGGTCATGTTCGCATTATGGAACACATGGTAACTTTTTGCAAGGCTCTGTCTTTTTATTTTATAAAAACAAAGATAGGAATTGTAAGGACTAATTCTCATTATATTCTATGATTAATGGGGGTTCAAGAATACTAAAAAGGATACTTTTCCAGTACAGTTTAAAGATCATGCTTAACCTCTATACATTCATACATAAAAAGGAAAGGGCCATTTCCTTTTACACTTTGTGAGTGGAAACAGAATGTGTTACAAATGGAGCCTTAAGCATTTGAGGGAGAAAAGTAGCTTAGATTAGCAGAGAGAAATAAAAGGAAAAAAAAAAAAACCCTACGGTCAACATGCTCAGATTTCCTGCTGAG
>CABHPQ010189492.1:0-12770 GCA_902168405.1 Peromyscus aztecus
AAATCAAGGTCTTCCATGGGGAGTCAGCAGAGCCTGGCACACTGAGCCTAGGAAGGTCCAAGCCCCTTCCCACTGCACCAAGGCTGTGCAAGGAATCACACCACAGGCACTGGATTCCCAGAAGCCTGCCCATGTGCCAGGGACAGATCCTGATTCCTCTGTCTGGGTGCCCCCCAAAGAGTTCGAGCCAAACAACCATCTTCTGTATCCAGAGGGCCTAGTCCAGTCCCATGGGGGCTCCACAACCACCAGTCCACAATTCACGGGCTTCCACTAGTATGGCCGGTCATCTCTGCATGTCCTCCCTTCATGATCTTGACGTCCCTCGCCTGCAGAATCCCTCCTCTTTCTCATCAATTGGATTCCCGGAGCTCAGCCTGGTGCCTGGCCGTGGATCTCTGCATCTGCCTCCATCAGTCACTGGACAAAAGCTCTATGATGACAGCTAGGTTATTCGCTAGACCTGTCACCAGAGTAGACCAGTCCAGGCACCCTCTGGACCACTGTCACCAGACCAAGGTGGGGTCATCCTTGTGGATTCCTGATAGCCTCCCCAGCACCCTGACACTTCCTATTCCCATGATGTCCTCATCTATCATGGTATCTTCCTCCCTACCCTCCCACTCTGTCCTTGTTCCAGGTTGACCCTCCCATTTCCCTTGTTCTCATCCCCCACTCCTTGCCCTCTGCCACCCTGCCACACCCAGTCCTCTCATGTAGATCTCATCCACTTCTCCTTGGCAGGGTCATCCATGTGTTCCTCCTAGGGTCTTTCCCTGTTAGCTAGCCTCTCTGGAGTTGTGGGTTGCAATCTGGCCATCCCTTCCCTCACACCTAGTATCCACTTATGAGTGAGTACACACTATGTTTGTCCTTCTGAGTCTGGGTTACCTCACTCAAGATGATATTTTCTAGTTTGGATCAATATTTTTAAACAGACATTTCAATTATGTGACAATATAAATAAATGTGAATTACCCGGGTGTCTATTAATGGAATTTTATTTCTGAGATTCATCTTTATAAAAACACATCTGTCATCTCATGTGACTAGCTCATGGACCTTTGAAGCCTTTTTCATAAATTTATTTATTGGGAGACAATAATATTCCCTCATGATGACAGTTTCTGCCTCTTTTTACTCTGACACCATGCTTTACTAGTTAGAGTTAATGGCCCACTGAAATGAAAAATTTTCACTGTTGCATTGAGGAAATTTTATAAATTGAACAGAAATGGAATGTTCTAAGTACGTTGAAACTCACTAATTAACAATGTTTGTCCCTGGCATAGTCATTTAATAGGCTGGTACAAAAAAAATATGGATATGTATCATGGATACACAATTGCAGATATTTACAACACACATGTATTCAAGCCTGCATACTGAGGTCTCATTATGAGGCCATATTACTGAGGGCTCTTGAAAGTAGCATCCTTGTAATGTATAGAAGATACCATCTCATAGCTGTCATCTTTAATCTGGTTCTCACATTATCTCTGTTTTTTTTTTCCATGATGATTCCTGAGCTTTAAGTGTAGAAGTTGGATTATAAATTTACCAATTGAGGAGGGACTACACACAGACATATAGTCTCTGAATTTTTACTAGTTGTGCATCTCTGTAATAGCCTCCATCTGCTACAATAAATAAAACAAAACAAAACAAAATAATCCTTGCTTTGGAGGGAATAAGAGTTGCACACTTATTTGCGGGTATTAGGAAGAGAATTCAGAAAAATTTAGAAATTACACTTGTTTAAGGAAAAGGAAGTAGTATATTCTTCTTTGGGATGTATAACCCCTTAAGTCATGGGTAATTAGTTTACACTATGAGGTATAGATTCCTTCCATTTAAGGAGGGCCTTAAGAACACTGTTAATTACTTAAGAATACAGCTCTTAGGTACCATCAAAATAAAAGTGCCATTATTGCATCATTGGGGATATCTTGCCAAGATGGTCATGGTCATGATTTGTAGGGTTTACAGTTGGGTAGATTGCATAGCACCTTCTGATATTATGAGAATCACTCATCAAGAAGGAGGCTTTTTGTATTCTGTTTCTTTGTTGAGATCTGTGTGTCTGTTAGAATGGCTAACTCTTCCACTTAAAATAACGATTTTATTGTATTACATTATTTGTTTTAATGTGTATTAATGGTTTGCCTGTGTGTATGTCTGTGTACCCGGTGTGTGTGTGGTGCTTGAGGAGGACAGAAGAGGCCTTTGAACCCCCTGGGAGCCTAGGTCCTCTGGAAGATCAGCCAGTGCTCTTAACCACTGAGACATCTCTACAGTCCCTCTTACACTTTTAAACATGGATCTTCTTAGTCATCAGCCTTTTTTGAGCTCTATCCCTAGGACCACTCAAGGAGAGAGAGAGAACAAGCCACAGCAACACCATCAAATCATACAACATGAGGAATCCAGCAAAGTGCAGATAACAGTAAGCATGCTGCTGCACTATTGGCCATAGAAGGAGCAGAGGTACATACAGAATCTATGAAGACATTAACTTCTAATAAAGGTGAAATGATAATAAATTACTGAAATATGAGAAAAAAAGAACCATGGGGAATGTAAAAAGAAAAACCGATTTTTTAAAAGCATAGGAGAAAAAGCAGTATGAAATAAAGGATGAAAAAAAAAAGACTAAAAAGAAAAAAACAAAATTTGGGAACCTTGGAATAAAAAAAGATAATAAAAAAGAAGTCAATGTTTTTTATCATCAAGTTGAGATGCTTGGATTTTATCAGAGAGACCTTTTCACGTTCTCTTTGTTCTCATCAAACTTGTTGGTCCTGTGTTTGGACTGAGGGCAGCTGGCTTGGTCAGCAGTGTTCTATGGTGGAAGCACAGATCCACAATGCCACCAAAAAGAACCTTGCACACCATGTAATGTTACCTAAATTTAAAAAGTCAAAAATTTGAGTAGCCAGGCATCCAAATCATAATGTATTGAGACCAAAGCTTATGCTGTTCCAATGTTGTACACTGGGTTGTGGGTGAGGACAATAATAATCTACTAAGTTAGTTATGGAATGACAAAGATTAAAACTCGCTTTGATGCATTTGTTGCACTATTAACAGGTTTTAGCATGATAATGTAATGGTTGAATGACAGGATCATTAAGAAATAATAAATCAAAGCATCTTAAACTATTTTTAAATTTTTATTGATTCTCAGTGGATTCCACATCATGCAACTTAATCTCACTGATCTCCCTGCCCAATTGCTTTTGCCCTCTACAATTGCAGTTCCTCCCTCCCCCAAACAAAAGAAGACTTAAAAACAAAATATAAACAAACAAAAAAAAAAATTCAGCAAGGAAGCTGTAGTGTGGCCCAGTGTGGCCCATGGTATACCCCTTCATCCATAATTCTTTACTTTCAAGTGTTCGTTGCAATGAGTCATTGGTCTAGCTCAAAGCCTCTGTCTGGCTTCTGCTACCCTATCAATCCTGGGCCTTCACAGGGATTCCTCTTGGATATCCTGTTGCCCTGTGTCGTTGAGAACTTGTAGTTCTAGATCTCCAGCTCTGGCTCCTTCACATAATTTAGATGTTCATAGGTGAAGTGAATGTTTGAGAGGGTTAACACATTCCCTGGTTCCAGGCTTGAGTGATATTTTTAAATCAAAATTTCTTAAGATTTTGACACATGTATGTGTATTATAGCTTTGAAACCTCCAAAGTAACAGCATAAAATAGTATGCAGCAACATACTACATTAAGGAGCTTTTATATCAGGTTTCACTGGATCTTGGCCTATGGAATTCTGTGAGAAACTGAATTAGTCTGTGAAATCATTCCTTTTACTTCTATTCTTTCTGAATTTCTGGGGGAGGAGGTTGATGTGCTTTAATTTTATATATTTAACTCCATCATGTAATGTTGTGTTAGTTTTCAGTGGCTTATTAAAAATAATTTTCTTTCCTTTTGACCTTCATTACCTTATATAGAATCAAATTTTTGTGATATTATTCCACTTCTGCCGATGAATTCTCCTAAAGTGACTTCAAACAAAAGTATCCTGGTGATTAATTCTTGCAGCTTTGCACATATTCCAAAGCCTCTACTTCATCTGAATTCATTAGTTTCTTTCAGTCTTTTTGAGGGTTTCCTTTGGAAAGATTCTATTCCTATCATCAAGCTCACTAATCCTTGAATTTAGACTACCTAACCTATTCATTGCAGCTATAGAATCTCACTGTTACACATGTGGGTTAAATACTAAGATATTTCTTTGTGTTTGATATGACTCTCTTAAATGTAATTTTTTTCTTTCCATCTAGCCTAATCAATCTTGTCTATCATTTTAACATGTAGAGTATAATTGATATAATCATGATAATATATATCCTTTCCAATATTTTGTCACTGATGACATTTCTATGTTAACCTTAATTGACATTTCCTAAATCATGAGATACATATTCCTACATCTTTCTGTGCCTGGCAAATTTTACTGGACTACAAAAAATGAATACACTGGATGCATCCTGGACTGTAGTTTTAGGCAATATTGTTGTAGAATATTTGTACTCTGTGTGAAGATGTGTTGCTGTGATTGGTGTAATAAAATGTTGAATGGAAAATAGCTAGGCAGGAAGTATTAGTGGGACTTCTGGGCAGAGAGAGAACACTGGGAAGAAGAAAGGTGGAGTCACCAGCCAGATGTAGAGAAAACAGGATATGCAGGAGGAGCGGTAAAAGCCATGAGCCCCATGGCAGAATGTAGATTAATAGAAATGGGTTAATTTAAGTTTTAAGAACTAGTTAGGAACACACTTAATAGCAACAGAAAAATCTATTCCCCTCAGAATGCTTTGAACTGGTGATGACAAAGGACTTCTGGTCGTGGCTGTGCTTTCATTCATCTTTGAATTACTGGGAGAGTTATCAGTAAGTAGAAGGTTTTCCAAGTCTAATCATAGCATCTCCAAACTTAATGCTGTTGTATAGAGGATATCTGTACCTTACATATGTTGTTAGCCTTGAGCCAGCATTGTTTCTTCTAGTCCTTGATAAAGAGCCAAGGATAAAAACCATTGAAGAACTTTCATTCAATTTCTATTAATAAACTGGACATTTTAAATTAATGATTTAACATGTGCTTTAAAGAATATTTAGTTTTATTATTTTAATTATGTATGCATTTGCATGTGGGTTTGTTCACATGAGTGCTGATTCCCACAGAAGCCAGAAGTGTCAGATCCCCCAGGAGATGGAAACAAAGGCAGTTATGAGATGCCTGATGCAGGTCATAGGAACCTAACTCTGGACTCTGCAAGAACAAGATGACCTTTTGACTGCTAAGCCCAGACCCAACTTAATCTGACTTATTAAGAAAAATACTGCATTTTTATAGTGCTAAAGTAAAATATATGATAAATAATATGTATTGTTAAAATTACTATCCTAGGTGTTTTGTTTTGCTATATGAGATTGTATATGGTCCTATCAAGGTCTGTAAAGAATTATTTTGAAATTTTGATGGGGATTGTTTTAAATGTGTAGATCCCTTTTGAAAGGAGGGCCAATTTTATTATGTTAATCCTACTAATCCATGTGCATGGGAGATATTTCCATCTTCTGATATCTTCTTCAATTTCTTTCTTCAAAGACTTGAAGTTTTTGCCATACAAGTCTTCCACTTGCTTGGCTAGATTTACCTCAAGATATTTCTTATTATTTGTGGTTATTGTAAGGGTGCTATTTCCCTGGTTTCTTTCTAAGCCCATTTATTGTTTGTATATAAGAGAGATACTGATTGTTTTTTAGTTAATCTTGAATCTAGCTACTTCAGTGAAGGTGTTTGTCAGCTACAAAAGTTACCTCACAGAATTTGGTTGTTGTTGTTGTTGTTTCTTGAGACAGCATTTCTCTGTGTAGTCCTGGTTGTCCTGAAACTCACTCTGTAGACCAGGCTGGCCTGGAACTCACTGAGATCCACCTGCCTCTGCCTCCCAAGTGCTGGGATTAAAGGCGTGCGCCACCGCTGCCTTCCCCTCATAGATTTCTGGAATAGCTTATTTATGCTATCACATCTTGTGCAAATAGCTATACTTTGACTTCATCCTTTCCTATTTGTATCCCATTGATCTCCTTTAGTTGTCATATTGCTCTAGCTAGAACTTAAATTACTATATTGGATAGATATGGAAAGAATGGTCAGACTTGTCTTGTTCCTAATTTTAGTGAAATTGCTTTGCGTTTCTCTTCATGCTGTCTGGCTATTGGCTTCCTTTAAATTTCCTTTATTGTGTTTAAGTGCGGTCTTTGTATTCCTAATCTTTATGAGACTTTCATCATGAAAGGGTGTTGAATTGTGTTAAAGACTTTTTCAGCATCTAATGAGATGATCATGTTTTTTTTTTTCAGTTTGTTTATGTGGTGGATTAGATTGACTGATTTTCTTATGATGAACTATATCTCAATCTCTGGAATGAAGCCTACTTGAGCACCATGGTTGATCTTGTTATGGTCTTAGATTTGATTTGCAAATATTTAGTGATCTATTTTTGCATCTATGTTCATGAGAGAAATTGGCTATAATTCTTTCTTTGTCAAATAATTATGTGGTTTGGATATTAGAGTGATTGTGACCTCATAAAACGAAATTGGTAGTGTTCCATCTGTTCTTATTTTATAGAATAATTTGAGAAGGATTTGTGTTCGTTCTTCTATGAAAGTTTTTTACTTTTAATGACTGCTTCTCTTTCCTTAGGGGTTGTAGGTCTTTTTAAAATGTTTATCTGACCTTATTTTAAATTGGAAAGTGGTATCTATCAAGAAAATTATCCATTTCTTTTAGTTTTTCCAATTTTGTGGAGTACAGGTTGTTAAATTATGACCTCATGATTTTCTTAGTATCTGTTGTTATGCTCTCCTTTTCACTTCTGATTGTGTTAATTTGGATGCTCTTTCTCTCTGCTTTTTAGTTTGTTTGGATTAGGCTTTGTCTATCTTGTTGATTTTCTCAAAGAACCAACTCTTAGTTTCATTGATTCTTTGTCTTGTTCTCTTTGTTTCTATTTTATTAATTTCAGCCATCAGTTTTTATTATTTTCTTCCATTTACTCTTCTTGGGTGAGCTTGCTTATTTTTGTTGGAGAGGTTTTAGGTGTGTTATTAAGTCGCTTTATATCTGAACTGAACTCCAAACCTCCAAACTTAGTACTCATTACCTTCTCTTTTTATTTAATTCACCAGCATCTACATGCTTCCTGGAAACCATCAGTGATAGAATTATATTATACTTTCAAAAACTAAAGTCAATAGTTATAAAATGAAGATCCTAAAGTTGATCTTTTTGATATGCCAACTCTCTAGTGAAACATTAACCTTTATTGATTGGACATCTTATAGGCATCTTTCTCCCCTCCATCACACTAGAAAACATCTTTCCAACATGATGCACTGAACATTTCTACTTTATATTTTCAACACATTTCACATTTTAAGGCATTTCATAAACTCTCTAAATGCTCGCTTTCTTCATTATCTTTCAAATTGCTTTAGAGTTTTATAAAATAGACACTAGGCATTAATGATTTAGGTCATGTTAATATTTAAACACATACACATATGAATATAAATATATTAGTAGTGTGTTACTTTCTATGGTCTAAGATCTCTCTAGCTAAGAGCTCCTACACTGATTTACAGTGCCAGGCATGTGTATCTTCTTACTGATTGCTCTTTAATTCCAATTAAACAAATACTTTCTTCCTTCAAGATAAAAGTCTCTGTTGTATCCTTGGAGAGATTTTTGCCATACCAGAAAATGACTATTGATTATAAAGACTATTGATTATCTTTATCTTTTATCTGATTTTCAATACTATAAGAGTTAGTCCTCATGGAGGAGACTTCCAGGTAACTGTCAGCTCAATTTTTTGAAGTCCTGTGTAAAAATGTATGATGTCTTTCTCAACAGGATCTTAACTTTAAGTCCTAGGAGATAACCAGTGACAATGCCAGTAGTCTTTGTTGTTTAGATCCAGTCTCTTAGGCATCCCAAACCAACTGTTGTATCTTCTTTCTCTATAACTAAAAGAAAGTTTGGATCATAGTCAGTGCTCAACATATGATGAATGTATGACTTACAGACTCTAATATATTAGAGTTTGTTTTTCTACTTATATAACCCTGTTATGATCACATATTTATACCAAATAAATGCCTCTCAAAATTCACACACTTTGCATCATATATATCTCCAGCTCAGAAAGAAAGATGTATGCAAATATTTAAATAATGGATGAAAAATAACAACACCACAGTCAAACATGCAGGACAGATAGCAAATGTAAAGAATCAATATAGGCAGACTGGGATTTGCTGAATTAATAACCACAGTGATCTTCACAATGGAAAATTACTCTACCACCTGTGACTTCTTATGCTTGTCCATTTATTTAATAAGATGTCCTGTGTGGAAAAATGAAGAGAATTCAGAAAAATAATTCAATAAGATAGTGCATGAGAAATCTAACATTTTGTAGTGATACTACTAATGATGATCATGCTATGACTTAACATTCATATTTTTGATGATAGAACTTTTTGATGGCATATATAAATAAACCAAAGTGTTTGATAATTAAATCACATTTGCTATGATTAAAAAAATTCTAGATGTTTGGTAACTATATGAGATAAACTTTTAAAAATGAGAACTATATTGAGAATTTGTTTTCTTACACTTTGGTTAACATGATTTTAAAAACTGGAAAGTCTGCATAATTTTTATAGTTTAATATGTTTGTAATTTTAATGATGATTGTCTCCTAAGCTCACCCTAATGATTTAACACTGTGATCCCCCTGCATGCCTTTGTTTTCTTAATGTTGGAATAGTAGAAATACCAAAATACAGAAAACAGAGACACCATTGCATACTTTCAAATCACTGTGAATGTGGAACTAACAGGTAAAATTTTGAGGATGGTAAAATAGGTCAATTTTACAGCATAGTCCTGCTAAGGTATGTAAGTATTATGTATCCATCTCCACATAACTTGACCTGGCTGTTTCTTCTTTTAAAAAAAAAAAACTGTGGTTTCATATTTTATTAACTAAGAACACTGAATAATATAAAGTAGAAATGTGATGTACTATTTTGTACTTGAAGACTAAAATAATTTTGTAAAAATTTCCATAAAATTTAGCATTGTTAGTTTTCTATAAGAAGGAAATATATTCTAGGTATTAATGAAAATTGGTTTTTATTTCTCCCACAATAACTATAATACTCTGAAACTAATATAACTTCAATCATGCTTTGAAAAGATATACAAATATAATTTTAATGATATATGAGGACAAGGCATTATATATTTCATTTGCTTATAGTTTTTTATGTTATTATTATTTCTAAATCAATTATGTCATCTTTCTCTACCTCTTTTAAATTTCCTATTGTGGTACTCTTGAAGTTCTCATATTTTTAACAATTTGGTTGACTAAGTAGAAGATTCTCTGATGTGAGTAAGTGAAAATGATAAATGTTGTATGGTATGAGATATTATAAAAACATAAGGAGAAAAGACCCAGTGGTTCGAACTGGGAAGAAATGACTGAAATATAATAAATACATAATATATTCTAATACATCACTCCCATCTTATCTGATTGCCCCCGCCCCACATACCTGTCAATTCTACCCCCACTTCATAATTTTGTAAAATTCTAAAACACCCTAATAGGCTAGAGTGAAACTCTGTGTTCTTGAACAATTGTTCATTTATTCAGTCAAGAAATGGGTTTATTTAGGAGTATTAAGGAATTGTATTATTTTATGATATGCAGACATACTCCATTGATATTTTGTTATTTAGGTACCTAAATCTCCCATCTTCCGTTTCCATCCTCACTCCCTCTTTGCTTTCTAGTTTTGTCCCCTCTACCAGTTCTAACAATTTTCCGTAAGTCTTCAATATGTCTAAGTGCTAAGAGTGTAGATATAAGCCAAGCAGAAAATCTTGCTCTCTCTCTCTCTCTCTCTCTCTCTCTCTCTCTCTCTCTCTCTCTCTCTCTCTGTGTGTGTGTGTGTGTATTGACGATCATATCCTCTGCAAAATAATTTGGCTGAATATGGAACACAAAGAGAAATATTGAATTCAGAAGGAATTCTGTTGCAAAAAGAGAATTTGAATAGCAGTGAGTTCTAAAAAAAAATCTGTGTGAGTGGGCTCATGTTTTGGAAAGTAATTTTTAATTCATATTTTCTTATTGCAATTCCACAATAATTTATTCTTGGAAACTATAAATTACCAAACAATTTTCACTTCATCTTCTTCCTCTTCCTCCTTGTTCTCTCTCTCCTCATACTTCTTCTTTTGTCTTTTTATTCTTAATTTTTAATTCTTCTTCCTCTACTTCCTCTCCTCCTCTTCCTCCTTCCCTCCTCTTTATCTTCGTCACCTTTTCCATGCTTCTTCTTCTTCCTCCTCTTCTTTTTTCTTACTCTTTTCTTCTGCTTTGGTTTCTAGGCAAACACTGGCCTTAAAATTGATATTTTCCTGTCTAACTCAGTCTTTCAAGTGGTGGGAGTATATTACTTTGTCCTATCCCAAGCACCTTCAATATCTAAACAATCTTTTAAAAAGAATTTGTTTTAATTTTTTTTAACAGTTCAGGTCCAGGTTGTGGTGTGCACCAAAACCTTTAACTAAGAAACAGACAACCACAGAAGAACAAGAGTAAATCCAACGAATTACAACAATTATTGGCCTAGTAAGACATGTCCAGGATTGCAAAAGTGTCACTGATATCTTGTGGGGTAACCAACATCTATCTGACTATAATTTAAGGCTTGTTCATCAGAAAGGAACATATGTCTGGTATTGTATACATAGCCAAGAACCTGTGGCTAATTAAGTTTAGGCCCTAAAGGAAAATCTACTATTACAATTTTGCCAAGTAATATATTATCCAATTATTCTTTTATTTATTTATTCTTCTCTCATATATTACAACTCAATCACAGTTTTCCTTCTCTCCATTCCTTCCCATCACCTCCCCACACCTACTTTCTCTTCCAGATTCACTCTTACCCCTTTTCCCTGTGGAAAATGGTAGGCTTCCCAAGGATATCAACCAGTCATGCCATACCAAATTGCAATAAGACTAGAAATAAACCTTCATATCAAGGCTGGACAAGGCAATCCAATAGGAGGAAAAGGGTCCCAAGAGCAGGCAAAAGAGTTGAGGCACACTCCATGGTTGGTTAGGAATCCAACAAGAAAACCAAGCTACACAACCATAACATATATGTAGAGGACATTGCTCAGACAGAATGCCTTCACTGTGATTGTCATTCAAGTCTCCGTGAGTCCCTACTAGCCCTGTGTAGTCGATTCTGTCAACTATATATGTTATATCATTACATAAGTTATATAATATCCAAATAATGTTAATGTTAAAACATTTAATACTTACTTTAAAACTTTCTCTTTTTTATTTGATTTTTAGTTTTACTGGTACAGATATAGTCATTTATTTTTTGTTAATTGTCATATTACTTATAAAGTTGTAGATAAATTATTGTTCTTCATAAAATTAATACAAAATATCAGGAACAAGTAAAAATTATTAATTTAAGTATTTTACATTTTTTTGATTTACATAGAAATGTAAATCAGCAGAACTTACAGTATTTAAAAGAACTTTCCATAACAAAATTTTATTTAAGTTGTTTATCCATATATGCAACAGAATTTCTTCTAGTATAAACGAATTTTTTAAAAATGTATATGTCAAGCTATATAAAAATGTGAATATATTCAAATATTCAATGTATACAAATGTGAATATATTGACTGCCATTAAATGTAAATCTTTTTTCATTCAATACATATGTAACTTATTTATGTAATAAAACCACTCATTATACTAATTAGTATAACAAGTAGGATGCGTAAAATTAATGATTGCCAAAAGTACCTACAGCATTACTCAGAACAGAGTGGATATATCCTAAATGTTCATAAACTGATGAAAAATTAAATTAAATATGGCAAATTCATTCAAAGAAATATTTCAGCCAATACAATTCAGTGAAATATATATATTTAAAACTAAAAACAATGCATAAAACTTTGAAAACTCTTCATTTGGAGGAAAGCTAGATGCAAAGTTCCTATGAAACCACAGTATAATTCCATTTACATAAAGAATACTGGCTTTGCAATCCCATGGAGATAAAAACTAAGTTAGAGGTTACTAGGAAATGAGGAAAGGGGGAAATGTAGTGCACACTAATATGTCCAGATTTCTATTAGGAGTCATAGACATGTTTTTTTTTAATTAGGTAGAGGTGCTTTTTTTTTCAATCTTCTGGTTAATTTAAAAATCACTGAATTTAAACCTATAAAATTGTGAATTTTCTGGTTAGTAAATAATTTACTTCAATTTTAAGTTATTGGAAAGCAAAACGTTTGTTTCTCATAGTCATGGATTTGTTATTTAGATTTTATTTTGGCAAATATGTGCTACTATATGGAATTACTGGAGTAATTTCTGGAATTACTCCAAGATACAAATGTTAGTAAAAGAAATAAAGGCTGTAAATGGAATAGAAGGATGGTATAGTGTTTAAAAAGCACTTCCTGGAGTTAGGTAGTGATGTTCTTCTGATCCTTGTCAGGTGACTTACAACTATCTTAGATTCCACCTCCCGGAAATCTCACTCAATGTTCTGGTCTATGCGATTACTGCACACACACACACACACACACACACACACACACACACACACACACAC
>CABHPQ010189493.1:0-12760 GCA_902168405.1 Peromyscus aztecus
AAATCAAGGTCTTCCATGGGGAGTCAGCAGAGCCTGGCACACTGAGCTTAGGAAGGTCCAAGCCCCTTCCCACTGCACCAAGGCTGTGCAAGGAATCACACCACAGGCACTGGATTCCCAGAAGCCTGCCCATGTGCCAGGGACAGATCCTGATTCCTCTATCTGGGTGCCCCCCAAAGAGTTCGAGCCAAACAACCATCTTCTGTATCCAGAGGGCCTAGTCCAGTCCCATGGGGGCTCCACAACCACCAGTCCACAATTCACGGGCTTCCACTAGTATGGCCGGTCATCTCTGCATGTCCTCCCTTCATGATCTTGACGTCCCTCGCCTGCAGAATCCCTCCTCTTTCTCATCAATTGGATTCCCGGAGCTCAGCCTGGTGCCTGGCCGTGGATCTCTGCATCTGCCTCCATCAGTCACTGGACAAAAGCTCTATGATGACAGCTAGGTTATTCGCTAGACCTGTCACCAGAGTAGACCAGTCCAGGCACCCTCTGGACCACTGTCAGCAGACCAAGGTGGGGTCATCCTTGTGGATTCCTGATAGCCTCCCCAGCACCCTGACACTTCCTATTCCCATGATGTCCTCATCTATCATGGTATCTTCCTCCCTACCCTCCCACTCTGTCCTTGTTCCAGCTTGACCCTCCCATTTCCCTTGTTCTCATCCCCCACTCCTTGCCCTCTGCCACCCTGCCACACCCAGTACTCTCATGTAGATCTCATCCACTTCTCCTTGGCAGGGTCATCCATGTGTTCCTCCTAGGGTCTTCCCTGTTAGCTAGCCTCTCTGGAGTTGTGGGTTGCAATCTGGCCATCCCTTCCCTCATACCTAGTATCCACTTATGAGTGAGTACACACTATGTTTGTCCTTCTGAGTCTGGGTTACCTCACTCAAGATGATATTTTCTAGTTTGGATCAATATTTTTAAACAGACATTTCAATTATGTGACAATATAAATAAATGTGAATTACCCGGGTGTCTATTAATGGAATTTTATTTCTGAGATTCATCTTTATAAAAACACATCTGTCATCTCATGTGACTAGCTCATGGACCTTTGAAGCCTTTTTCATAAATTTATTTATTGGGAGACAATAATATTCCCTCATGATGACAGTTTCTGCCTCTTTTTACTCTGACACCATGCTTTACTAGTTAGAGTTAATGGCCCACTGAAATGAAAAATTTTCACTGTTGCATTGAGGAAATTTTATAAATTGAACAGAAATGGAATGTTCTAAGTACGTTGAAACTCACTAATTAACAATGTTTGTCCCTGGCATAGTCATTTAATAGGCTGGTACAAAAAAAATATGGATATGTACCATGGATACACAATTGCAGATATTTACAACACACATGTATTCAAGCCTGCATACTGAGGTCTCATTATGAGGCCATATTACTGAGGGCTCTTGAAAGTAGCATCCTTGTAATGTATAGAAGATACCATCTCATAGCTGTCATCTTTAATCTGGTTCTCACATTATCTCTGTTTTTTTTTTTCCATGATGATTCCTGAGCTTTAAGTGTAGAAGTTGGATTATAAATTTACCAATTGAGGAGGGACTACACACAGACATATAGTCTCTGAATTTTTACTAGTTGTGCATCTCTGTAATAGCCTCCATCTGCTACAATAAATAAAACAAACAAAACAAAATAACCCTTGCTTTGGAGGGAATAAGAGTTGCACACTTATTTGCGGGTATTAGGAAGAGAATTCAGAAAAATTTAGAAATTACACTTGTTTAAGGAAAAGGAAGTAGTATATTCTTCTTTGGGATGTATAACCCCTTAAGTCATGGGTAATTAGTTTACACTATGAGGTATAGATTCCTTCCATTTAAGGAGGGCCTTAAGAACACTGTTAATTACTTAAGAATACAGCTCTTAGGTACCATCAAAATAAAAGTGCCATTATTGCATCATTGGGGATATCTTGCCAAGATGGTCATGGTCATGATTTGTAGGGTTTACAGTTGGGTAGATTGCATAGCACCTTCTGATATTATGAGAATCACTCATCAAGAAGGAGGCTTTTTGTATTCTGTTTCTATGTTGAGATCTGTGTGTCTGTTAGAATGGCTAACTCTTCCACTTAAAATAACGATTTTATTGTATTACATTATTTGTTTTAATGTGTATTAATGGTTTGCCTGTGTGTATGTCTGTGTACCCGGTGTGTGTGGTGCTTGAGGAGGACAGAAGAGGCCTTTGAACCCCCTGGGAGCCTAGGTCCTCTGGAAGATCAGCCAGTGCTCTTAACCACTGAGACATCTCTACAGTCCCTCTTACACTTTTAAACATGGATCTTCTTAGTCATCAGCCTTTTTTGAGCTCTATCCCTAGGACCACTCAAGGAGAGAGAGAGAACAAGCCACAGCAACACCATCAAATCATACAACATGAAGAATCCAGCAAAGTGCAGATAACAGTAAGCATGCTGCTGCACTATTGGCCATAGAAGGAGCAGAGGTACATACAGAATCTATGAAGACATTAACTTCTAATAAAGGTGAAATGATAATAAATTACTGAAATATGAGAAAAAAAGAACCATGGGGAATGTAAAAAGAAAAACCGATTTTTTAAAAGCATAGGAGAAAAAGCAGTATGAAATAAAGGATGAAAAAAAAAGACTAAAAAGAAAAAAACAAAATTTGGGAACCTTGGAATAAAAAAAGATAATAAAAAAGAAGTCAATGTTTTTTATCATCAAGTTGAGATGCTTGGATTTTATCAGAGAGACCTTTTCACGTTCTCTTTGTTCTCATCAAACTTGTTGGTCCTGTGTTTGGACTGAGGGCAGCTGGCTTGGTCAGCAGTGTTCTATGATGGAAGCACAGATCCACAATGCCACCAAAAAGAACCTTGCACACCATGTAATGTTACCTAAATTTAAAAAGTCAAAAATTTGAGTAGCCAGGCATCCAAATCATAATGTATTGAGACCAAAGCTTATGCTGTTCCAATGTTGTACACTGGGTTGTGGGTGAGGACAATAATAATCCACTAAGTTAGTTATGGAATGACAAAGATTAAAACTCGCTTTGATGCATTTGTTGCACTATTAACAGGTTTTAGCATGATAATGTAATGGTTGAATGACAGGATCATTAAGAAATAATAAATCAAAGCATCTTAAACTATTTTTAAATTTTTATTGATTCTCAGTGGATTCCACATCATGCAACTTAATCTCACTGATCTCCCTGCCCAATTGCTTTTGCCCTCTACAATTGCAGTTCCTCCCTCCCCCAAACAAAAGAAGACTTAAAAACAAAATATAAACAAACAAAAAAAAAAATTCAGCAAGGAAGCTGTAGTGTGGCCCAGTGTGGCCCATGGTATACCCCTTCATCCATAATTCTTTACTTTCAAGTGTTCGTTGCAATGAGTCATTGGTCTAGCTCAAAGCCTCTGTCTGGCTTCTGCTACCCTATCAATCCTGGGCCTTCACAGGGATTCCTCTTGGATATCCTGTTGCCCTGTGTCGTTGAGAACTTGTAGTTCTAGATCTCCAGCTCTGGCTCCTTCACATAATTTAGATGTTCATAGGTGAAGTGAATGTTTGAGAGGGTTAACACATTCCCTGGTTCCAGGCTTGAGTGATATTTTTAAATCAAAATTTCTTAAGATTTTGACACATGTATGTGTATTATAGCTTTGAAACCTCCAAAGTAACAGCATAAAATAGTATGCAGCAACATACTACATTAAGGAGCTTTTATATCAGGTTTCACTGGATCTTGGCCTATGGAATTCTGTGAGAAACTGAATTAGTCTGTGAAATCATTCCTTTTACTTCTATTCTTTCTGAATTTCTGGGGGAGGAGGTTGATGTGCTTTAATTTTATATATTTAACTCCATCATGCAATGTTGTGTTAGTTTTCAGTGGCTTATTAAAAATAATTTTCTTTCCTTTTGACCTTCATTACCTTATACAGAATCAAATTTTTGTGATATTATTCCACTTCTGCCGATGAATTCTCCTAAAGTGACTTCAAACAAAAGTATCCTGGTGATTAATTCTTGCAGCTTTGCACATATTCCAAAGCCTCTACTTCATCTGAATTCATTAGTTTCTTTCAGTCTTTTTGAGGGTTTCCTTTGGAAAGATTCTATTCCTATCATCAAGCTCACTAATCCTTGAATTTAGACTACCTAACCTATTCATTGCAGCTATAGAATCTCACTGTTACACATGTAGGTTAAATACTAAGATATTTCTTTGTGTTTGATATGACTCTCTTAAATGTAATTTTTTTCTTTCCATCTAGCCTAATCAATCTTGTCTATCATTTTAACATGTAGAGTATAATTGATATAATCATGATAATATATATCCTTTCCAATATTTTGTCACTGATGACATTTCTATGTTAACCTTAATTGACATTTCCTAAATCATGAGATACATATTCCTACATCTTTCTGTGCCTGGCAAATTTTACTGGACTACAAAAAATGAATACACTGGATGCATCCTGGACTGTAGTTTTAGGCAATATTGTTGTAGAATATTTGTACTCTGTGTGAAGATGTGTTGCTGTGATTGGTGTAATAAAATGTTGAATGGAAAATAGCTAGGCAGGAAGTATTAGTGGGACTTCTGGGCAGAGAGAGAACACTGGGAAGAAGAAAGGTGGAGTCACCAGCCAGATGTAGAGAAAACAGGATATGCAGGAGGAGCGGTAAAAGCCATGAGCCCCATGGCAGAATGTAGATTAATAGAAATGGGTTAATTTAAGTTTTAAGAACTAGTTAGGAACACACTTAATAGCAACAGAAAAATCTATTCCCCTCAGAATGCTTTGAACTGGTGATGACAAAGGACTTCTGGTCGTGGCTGTGCTTTCATTCATCTTTGAATTACTGGGAGAGTTATCAGTAAGTAGAAGGTTTTCCAAGTCTAATCATAGCATCTCCAAACTTAATGCTGTTGTATAGAGGATATCTGTACCTTACATATGTTGTTAGCCTTGAGCCAGCATTGTTTCTTCTAGTCCTTGATAAAGAGCCAAGGATAAAAACCATTGAAGAACTTTCATTCAATTTCTATTAATAAACTGGACATTTTAAATTAATGATTTAACATGTGCTTTAAAGAATATTTAGTTTTATTATTTTAATTATGTATGCATTTGCATGTGGGTTTGTTCACATGAGTGCTGATTCCCACAGAAGCCAGAAGTGTCAGATCCCCCAGGAGATGGAAACAAAGGCAGTTATGAGATGCCTGATGCAGGTCATAGGAACCTAACTCTGGACTCTGCAAGAACAAGATGACCTTTTGACTGCTAAGCCCAGACCCAACTTAATCTGACTTATTAAGAAAAATACTGCATTTTTAGTGTGCTAAAGTAAAATATATGATAAATAATATGTATTGTTAAAATTACTATCCTAGGTGTTTTGTTTTGCTATATGAGATTGTATATGGTCCTATCAAGGTCTGTAAAGAATTATTTTGAAATTTTGATGGGGATTGTTTTAAATGTGTAGATCCCTTTTGAAAGGAGGGCCAATTTTATTATGTTAATCCTACTAATCCATGTGCATGGGAGATATTTCCATCTTCTGATATCTTCTTCAATTTCTTTCTTCAAAGACTTGAAGTTTTTGCCATACAAGTCTTCCACTTGCTTGGCTAGATTTACCTCAAGATATTTCTTATTATTTGTGGTTATTGTAAGGGTGCTATTTCCCTGCTTTCTTTCTAAGCCCATTTATTGTTTGTATATAAGAGAGATACTGATTGTTTTTTAGTTAATCTTGAATCTAGCTACTTCAGTGAAGGTGTTTGTCAGCTACAAAAGTTACCTCACAGAATTTGGTTGTTGTTGTTGTTGTTTCTTGAGACAGCATTTCTCTGTGTAGTCCTGGTTGTCCTGAAACTCACTCTGTAGACCAGGCTGGCCTGGAACTCACTGAGATCCACCTGCCTCTGCCTCCCAAGTGCTGGGATTAAAGGCGTGCGCCACCGCTGCCTTCCCCTCATAGATTTCTGGAATAGCTTATTTATACTATCACATCTTGTGCAAATAGCTATACTTTGACTTCATCCTTTCCTATTTGTATCCCATTGATCTCCTTTAGTTGTCATATTGCTCTAGCTAGAACTTAAATTACTATATTAGATAGATATGGAAAGAATGGTCAGACTTGTCTTGTTCCTAATTTTAGTGAAATTGCTTTGCGTTTCTCTTCATGCTGTCTGGCTATTGGCTTCCTTTAAATTTCCTTTATTGTGTTTAAGTGCGGTCTTTGTATTCCTAATCTTTATGAGACTTTCATCATGAAGGGGTGTTGAATTGTGTTAAAGACTTTTTCAGCATCTAATGAGATGATCATGGTTTTTTTTTTCAGTTTGTTTATGTGGTGGATTAGATTGACTGATTTTCTTATGATGAACTATATCTCAATCTCTGGAATGAAGCCTACTTGAGCACCATGGTTGATCTTGTTATGATCTTAGATTTGATTTGCAAATATTTAGTGATCTATTTTTGCATCTATGTTCATGAGAGAAATTGGCTATAATTCTTTCTTTGTCAAATAATTATGTGGTTTGGATATTAGAGTGATTGTGACCTCATAAAACGAAATTGGTAGTGTTCCATCTGTTCTTATTTTATAGAATAATTTGAGAAGGATTTGTGTTCGTTCTTCTATGAAAGTTTTTTACTTTTAACGACTGCTTCTCTTTCCTTAGGGGTTGTAGGTCTTTTTAAAATGTTTATCTGACCTTATTTTAAATTGGAAAGTGGTATCTATCAAGAAAATTATCCATTTCTTTTAGTTTTTCCAATTTTGTGGAGTACAGGTTGTTAAATTATGACCTAATGATTTTCTTAGTATCTGTTGTTATGCTCTCCTTTTCACTTCTGATTGTGTTAATTTGGATGCTCTTTCTCTCTGCTTTTTAGTTTGTTTGGATTAGGCTTTGTCTATCTTGTTGATTTTCTCAAAGAACCAACTCTTAGTTTC
This sequence comes from Peromyscus aztecus, assembly GCA_902168405.1. NCBI lineage: Eukaryota > Metazoa > Chordata > Mammalia > Rodentia > Cricetidae > Peromyscus > Peromyscus aztecus. The sequence goes on from CABHPQ010189493.1 coordinate 7,001, forward strand.
ATTGATTCTTTGTCTTGTTCTCTTTGTTTCTATTTTATTAATTTCAGCCATCAGTTTTTATTATTTTCTTCCATTTACTCTTCTTGGGTGAGCTTGCTTATTTTTGTTGGAGAGGTTTTAGGTGTGTTATTAAGTCGCTTTATATCTGAACTGAACTCCAAACCTCCAAACTTAGTACTCATTACCTTCTCTTTTTATTTAATTCACCAGCATCTACATGCTTCCTGGAAACCATCAGTGATAGAATTATATTATACTTTCAAAAACTAAAGTCAATAGTTATAAAATGAAGATCCTAAAGTTGATCTTTTTGATATGCCAACTCTCTAGTGAAACATTAACCTTTATTGATTGGACATCTTATAGGCATCTTTCTCCCCTCCATCACACTAGAAAACATCTTTCCAACATGATGCACTGAACATTTCTACTTTATATTTTCAACACATTTCACATTTTAAGGCATTTCATAAACTCTCTAAATGCTCGCTTTCTTCATTATCTTTCAAATTGCTTTAGAGTTTTATAAAATAGACACTAGGCATTAATGATTTAGGTCATGTTAATATTTAAACACATACACATATGAATATAAATATATTAGTAGTGTGTTACTTTCTATGGTCTAAGATCTCTCTAGCTAAGAGCTCCTACACTGATTTACAGTGCCAGGCATGTGTATCTTCTTGCTGATTGCTCTTTAATTCCAATTAAACAAATACTTTCTTCCTTCAAGATAAAAGTCTCTGTTGTATCCTTGGAGAGATTTTTGCCATACCAGAAAATGACTATTGATTATAAAGACTATTGATTATCTTTATCTTTTATCTGATTTTCAATACTATAAGAGTTAGTCCTCATGGAGGAGACTTCCAGGTAACTGTCAGCTCAATTTTTTGAAGTCCTGTGTAAAAATGTATGATGTCTTTCTCAACAGGATCTTAACTTTAAGTCCTAGGAGATAACCAGTGACAATGCCAGTAGTCTTTGTTGTTTAGATCCAGTCTCTTAGGCATCCCAAACCAACTGTTGTATCTTCTTTCTCTATAACTAAAAGAAAGTTTGGATCATAGTCAGTGCTCAACATATGATGAATGTATGACTTACAGACTCTAATATATTAGAGTTTGTTTTTCTACTTATATAACCCTGTTATGATCACATATTTATACCAAATAAATGCCTCTCAAAATTCACACACTTTGCATCATATATATCTCCAGCTCAGAAAGAAAGATGTATGCAAATATTTAAATAATGGATGAAAAATAACAACACCACAGCCAAACATGCAGGACAGATAGCAAATGTAAAGAATCAATATAGGCAGACTGGGATTTGCTGAATTAATAACCACAGTGATCTTCACAATGGAAAATTACTCTACCACCTGTGACTTCTTATACTTGTCCATTTATTTAATAAGATGTCCTGTGTGGAAAAATGAAGAGAATTCAGAAAAATAATTCAATAAGATAGTGCATGAGAAATCTAACATTTTGTAGTGATACTACTAATGATGATCATGCTATGACTTAACATTCATATTTTTGATGATAGAACTTTTTGATGGCATATATAAATAAACCAAAGTGTTTGATAATTAAATCACATTTGCTATGATTAAAAAAATTCTAGATGTTTGGTAACTATATGAGATAAACTTTTAAAAATGAGAACTATATTGAGAATTTGTTTTCTTACACTTTGGTTAACATGATTTTAAAAACTGGAAAGTCTGCATAATTTTTATAGTTTAATATGTTTGTAATTTTAATGATGATTGTCTCCTAAGCTCACCCTAATGATTTAACACTGTGATCCCCCTGCATGCCTTTGTTTTCTTAATGTTGGAATAGTAGAAATACCAAAATACAGAAAACAGAGACACCATTGCATACTTTCAAATCACTGTGAATGTGGAACTAACAGGTAAAATTTTGAGGATGGTAAAATAGGTCAATTTTACAGCATAGTCCTGCTAAGGTATGTAAGTATTATGTATCCATCTCCACATAACTTGACCTGGCTGTTTCTTCTTTTTAAAAAAAAAAAACTGTGGTTACATATTTTATTAACTACGAACACTGAATAATATAAAGTAGAAATGTGATGTACTATTTTGTACTTGAAGACTAAAATAATTTTGTAAAAATTTCCATAAAATTTAACATTGTTAGTTTTCTATAAGAAGGAAATATATTCTAGGTATTAATGAAAATTGGTTTTTATTTCTCCCACAATAACTATAATACTCTGAAACTAATATAACTTCAATCATGCTTTGAAAAGATATACAAATATAATTTTAATGATATATGAGGACAAGGCATTATATATTTCATTTGCTTATAGATTTTTATGTTATTATTATTTCTAAATCAATTATGTCATCTTTCTCTACCTCTTTTAAATTTCCTACTGTGGTACTCTTGAAGTTCTCATATTTTTAACAATTTGGTTGACTAAGTAGAAGATTCTCTGATGTGAGTAAGTGAAAATGATAAATGTTGTATGGTATGAGATATTATAAAAACATAAGGAGAAAAGACCCAGTGGTTCGAACTGGGAAGAAATGAATGAAATATAATAAATACATAATATATTCTAATACATCACTCCCATCTTATCTGATTGCCCCCGCCCCACATACCTGTCAATTCTACCCCCACTTCATAATTTTGTAAAATTCTAAAACACCCTAATAGGCTAGAGTGAAACTCTGTGTTCTTGAACAATTGTTCATTTATTCAGTCAAGAAATGGGTTTATTTAGGAGTATTAAGGAATTGTATTATTTTATGATATGCAGACATACTCCATTGATATTTTGTTATTTAGGTACCTAAATCTCCCATCTTCCGTTTCCATCCTCACTCCCCCTTTGCTTTCTAGTTTTGTCCCCTCTACCAGTTCTAACAATTTTCCGTAAGTCTTCAATATGTCTAAGTGCTAAGAGTGTAGATATAAGCCAAGCAGAAAATCTTGCTCTCTCTCTCTCTCTCTCTCTCTCTCTCTCTCTCTCTCTCTCTCTCTCTCTGTGTGTGTGTGTGTGTGTGTGTGTATTGACGATCATATCCTCTGCAAAATAATTTGGCTGAATATGGAACACAAAGAGAAATATTGAATTCAGAAGGAATTCTGTTGCAAAAAGAGAATTTGAATAGCAGTGAGTTCTAAAAAAAATCTGTGTGAGTGGGCTCATGTTTTGGAAAGTAATTTTTAATTCATATTTTCTTATTGCAATTCCACAATAATTTATTCTTGGAAACTATAAATTACCAAACAATTTTCACTTCATCTTCTTCCTCTTCCTCCTTGTTCTCTCTCTCCTCATACTTCTTCTTTTGTCTTTTTATTCTTAATTTTTAATTCTTCTTCCTCTACTTCCTCTCCTCCTCTTCCTCCTTCCCTCCTCTTTATCTTCGTCACCTTTTCCATGCTTCTTCTTCTTCCTCCTCTTCTTTTTTCTTACTCTTTTCTTCTGCTTTGGTTTCTAGGCAAACACTGGTCTTAAAATTGATATTTTCCTGTCTAACTCAGTCTTTCAAGTGGTGGGAGTATATTACTTTGTCCTATCCCAAGCACCTTCAATATCTAAACAATCTTTTAAAAAGAATTTGTTTTAATTTTTTTAACAGTTCAGGTCCAGGTTGTGGTGTGCACCAAAACCTTTAACTAAGAAACAGACAACCACAGAAGAACAAGAGTAAATCCAACGAATTACAACAATTATTGGCCTAGTAAGACATGTCCAGGATTGCAAAAGTGTCACTGATATCTTGTGGGGTAACCAACATCTATCTGACTATAATTTAAGGCTTGTTCATCAGAAAGGAACATATGTCTGGTATTGTATACATAGCCAAGAACCTGTGGCTAATTAAGTTTAGGCCCTAAAGGAAAATCTACTATTACAATTTTGCCAAGTAATATATTATCCAATTATTCTTTTATTTATTTATTCTTCTCTCATATATTACAACTCAATCACAGTTTTCCTTCTCTCCATTCCTTCCCATCACCTCCCCACACCTACTTTCTCTTCCAGATTCACTCTTACCCCTTTTCCCTGTGGAAAACGGTAGGCTTCCCAAGGATATCAACCAGTCATGCCATACCAAATTGCAATAAGACTAGAAATAAACCTTCATATCAAGGCTGGACAAGGCAATCCAATAGGAGGAAAAGGGTCCCAAGAGCAGGCAAAAGAGTTGAGGCACACTCCATGGTTGGTTAGGAATCCAACAAGAAAACCAAGCTACACAACCATAACATATATGTAGAGGACATTGCTCAGACAGAATGCCTTCACTGTGATTGTCATTCAAGTCTCCGTGAGTCCCTACTAGCCCTGTGTAGTCGATTCTGTCAACTATATATGTTATATCATTACATAAGTTATATAATATCCAAATAATGTTAATGTTAAAACATTTAATACTTACTTTAAAACTTTCTCTTTTTTATTTGATTTTTAGTTTTACTGGTACAGATATAGTCATTTATTTTTTGTTAATTGTCATATTACTTATAAAGTTGTAGATAAATTATTGTTCTTCATAAAATTAATACAAAATATCAGGAACAAGTAAAAATTATTAATTTAAGTATTTTACATTTTTTTGCTTTACATAGAAATGTAAAACAGCAGAACTTACAGTATTTAAAAGAACTTTCCATAACAAAATTTTATTTAAGTTGTTTATCCATATATGCAACAGAATTTCTTCTAGTATAAACGAATTTTTTAAAAATGTATATGTCAAGCTATATAAAAATGTGAATATATTCAAATATTCAATGTATACAAATGTGAATATATTGACTGCCATTAAATGTAAATCTTTTTTCATTCAATACATATGTAACTTATTTATGTAATAAAACCACTCATTATACTAATTAGTATAACAAGTAGGATGCGTAAAATTAATGATTGCCAAAAGTACCTACAGCATTACTCAGAACAGAGTGGATATATCCTAAATGTTCATAAACTGATGAAAAATTAAATTAAATATGGCAAATTCATTCAAAGAAATATTTCAGCCAATACAATTCAGTGAAATATATATATTTAAAACTAAAAACAATGCATAAAACTTTGAAAACTCTTCATTTGGAGGAAAGCTAGATGCAAAGTTCCTATGAAACCACAGTATAATTCCATTTACATAAAGAATACTGGCTTTGCAATCCCATGGAGATAAAAACTAAGTTAGAGGTTACTAGGAAATGAGGAAAGGGGGAAATGTAGTGCACACTAATATGTCCAGATTTCTATTAGGAGTCATAGACATGTTTTTTTTTAATTAGGTAGAGGTGCTTTTTTTTTTCAATCTTCTGGTTAATTTAAAAATCACTGAGTTTAAACCTATAAAATTGTGAATTTTCTGGTTAGTAAATAATTTACTTCAATTTTAAGTTATTGGAAAGCAAAACGTTTGTTTCTCATAGTCATGGATTTGTTATTTAGATTTTATTTTGGCAAATATGTGCTACTATATGGCTTTTCTGGAATTACTCCAAGATACAAATGTTAGTAAAAGAAATAAAGGCTGTAAATGGAATAGAAGGATGGTATAGTGGTTAAAAAGCACTTCCTGGAGTTAGGTAGTGATGTTCTTCTGATCCTTGTCAGGTGACTTACAACTATCTTAGATTCCACCTCCAGGAAATCTCACTCAATGTTCTGGTCTATGCGATTACTGCACACACACACACACACACACACACACACACACACACACACACACAC
>CABHPQ010189498.1:0-10113 GCA_902168405.1 Peromyscus aztecus
CCTTTGCTCTAAATGCCAGTGGAAACAATTTCCATATTTTGGTCCCTAAGAGACCACTGAAAGTGAAGGGGATGGGAGGAAAAGCCCTTCATAAAGCACAGCAAACCACTGTGCCTTATTGAAAGGAACCACTGCCCTCCATTTCAAAGAGATTTAAAAAGGTGATTTATTGCACCTTAAATACATTTTCCGGGGGCTGGAGAGATGGTTCTGTGGTTATGAGCACTCGTTCTTGCATTGGACCCAGGCTCAGTTGCCAGCACCTGCTAGGGCAGCTCACAACTATCTATAATGCCAGTTCTGGGGATCCGATGCTCTCTTATGTCCACTGTGGGTAGGGCATGCACATGTTGCACACACAGACAAGCAGGTGCACACACATACAAGTTAAAACAATACAAAACAAAAGAATGCATTTTCTGGGACTGGGTCTCTAGCTCAGAGGCAGAGTTCTTGCTCAGTATTGCAAGGCGCTGGATTCTATTTCTCGCATCCATACTGTCAAAAGAGAAAGCATTTTCCTCTTCCCTATATTGGTGCTTTCTAAAACGACCTAACTTCCTCACCCTCAACTCTTCAACATGAACCACAGGAGAGACCTTACCCTGTGCCCTTCAACAAGCTCCTCAAGTTTCATTTCTTATTCAAGGGAATCTTAGCTCAGAAAGCAAAGTTCCAGGGCTTCGACACAGGCCTCCACTTACACCTTCCATCTTTACTGCTGCTCCTGTGTCCCCTGCCTCAGGGAGCTGACAAAGACTAAGGTGTCAGGAGAGAGAAAGTGTCAGGGCACAGAACCTTACGTGCTAAAATCTTCCTTCCTGTAGGTGCCTGCACAAGCAGCCCTGGGCTGGCATACTCAGACAGTCCTGCCTTGATGGCGCTTGGACTGTGTTTGGGCTGCACACAGCTGTCAGACCTGGTTTTTCCGTGCTCCTCAGGCGGCTCCAGGTTGGGCCTCTTCCCCTGGCACTGGGACTCCATTCCTGGCTGCCTCATGACCTCTCCAGCCCTGCACTTCCCCACCGCCAACAGATTTGACTCCATTTCCAAGACCTGGCATAACCCACCGTCTTCACAGCCTCCACACCGCCCTGGAAATCCTCCCAACAACACTGCCCCCACCGCAGTGGTAGCTTTCATCTCCACGTCCCTTCCTTTGAGTTCTTCTACTGACGAGGTGTCGCCAGGCCGGACCCTTAAAAGTTAATTTGCCGAGTCCCGTGTTTCCTTTAGCGAACACAAGCTGGGATGCCAAAATCTCTGCCCTTCAAAGAATGTGATGTTAAAAACCGCCCAGCTGGGTCCCAGACTGTAATTAAAGAGAAAAAAAAGGGGGAGGGGAGAAAAAAGACAGCAAAGCGAGGCCGTGAATGAACCCAAGAGGGCTCTCCAGACGCTCCGTAATTCTTCAGTCCCGTGCAAGGACTGAAGCGTTCTGATTGACACACCATTTTTTTCTCCCAGATAACCTGAATTTTTCCAACAGAGCCTATTACTGATAGGAAACCAGTCCTGCCCCACCTTAACCGCCTCCTCCCCTTCTTTAGGCTTCTGGAAGCTGCCGGCAGATGGCGCCAGCCTGCATGTTTTTTGTTTTCTTCTTTCCTTGTGGCCTTGGGAGCCAGAAAGGGAGGTGGGGGGAGAGGTCCGAAGTCAGAAGAACGCTGAGCCCAGGCCAAGATTTCTTCTGGCATCTGGAATGCATTAAAAACAGCCCACAGAGCTGAATATAATTCTCCTTCGAAGAGAGTGGGGTGGGGAGAGAGAGGAAGACAGGAAAACCGGGCGGGGGTGGGGGGCGGGCGGGGGACGGGACGTGCAGAGGTGCCCATGGGTCATACTGAAAAAGATATGCCTCCTCTCTCCTCTCACTTGACCATGCCAATTTCCAGCATTTTAGTTCTGGGTGGACAGGGTGACGTGGTTGGGAGGAGGAAGGAAGCAACAAGCTGAGGATTCTAACTCAGAAGGGCAGGATGGGATTCCCAGCGTTCTCCCGCTAGCTCCTCCTCACTGGCAAAGAGGTATCTCCTGGAGGGGGGTGGGGGTGGGCACCTCCCCTGCACACAGCCCTATCAGCTTAAGGCGTGACGTGCCCATCGTTATCAGGGGGTGACTCATTGGTAAGGCCCAGCAGGTTGGATTCCGGGGAAAGCTAGGCCTTCGCGGTCACTAACTCATTCCTCCAACTCCCAATTCAATTTCATGTTTCATTTTCTTCTGGGCCTTAATGAAAAGTGTTTTTAATGATTGCACAGTTCCGTCACTTCATACATACAGTGTGCAGGCGCTGTATGACCAGCAAGTAACGGGCAGCGGGGCCAGCTCTGAGTGAGGACAGAGATTCGGGAGGGCAAGTCATCTGGGAGTGAGGCAGTTGAATCTCAACGGTGATCAGTCTCAGGTTTGGGGGCCAGTTCTTCTTATCAAAGGACACCCATTCGGCTAGGCCGGGAGAGAGCCGGGCTGATTTGTGCAGCTCTGTCCAGGGCCATGCTGTACTTCTCCACCTAACTCACATCATTTCTACCTCAATTCTTCTGCTGCTGGCTGCAAGCCATGATGACCACACGGTTTTCTGTTGCTCCCGATGGCGATCTTAACAGAAAGGTGCAAAAGAGAGAGTGCTGAGCTCTGGGACAGAACTGCCAGGCCAGGCTAGGCTGCCTGTGGGTGTGGTTTGTCTCTCACAGATGCAGGTTTTGAGGATTTCATGCCCTGTATGCAGTAATGGGGGGTGGTGTGGAAACTTTAGGTGTGGCCTAGTGAGAGAGCCACCAGTGGGTGGTTTGTCCACCAGCATGAAGGCACCCACCATACACTAGATTCTGACGCCCTGCCCTCAGACCTTTGGAACTTTCAACTAAAATCTTTTTCCTTAAGAAAGTATGCAGTCATGAGTGTTTTGTTTTAGCTACGGACAATTAACTAGTACAACCACCCTGTCAGGCTATCTAATTCCCATGATTATGCTGAGCTTAATCAAGGAGACGGTGCCATTATACGGCATGTGGGAGGCCATGGCGGTTTTGGACCAAGGTGCCCCCTGCGGGTGAGATAGGCCATGCATGTGGGGTGCAGCAGCAGATGACGGTGCATTGTCCACGTGGCATGTTTATTTGGGGGTTTGGGGAGAGGGGGAGAGGGAATGGAGGGAGGGAGAGAGAGTGAGCGAGAGAGGGGGAGAGAAAGTAAGATGATATCAGGATGCTGGGCAGGTCTCCAAGGAGTGGGTCAGAATACGGGCCACCATGAATTGTGCCTTCACCTACAACAGCTACCAACCGGCCCTTAGAATTCTCTACCCCGCTGAGTGACACAGCTGAGCTCCAGCCTGACCTTGGAGCCCACCACCACTTTCCTGCCCTTATCATCCTGTCTCCACCCTGCTGGCTTTTCCAGCTCCATCCTCACCATCAGCCCCCTCAGGCCATCTCACCCTCCTGAGTGAGCCTCACCTCCAGACTCCTCTTGCTCTCTGTCTGACAGGGGTTCCTTTCATGTTCCCTCTGGGGTCAACACCAAGTGGTAGCTGACATCGCAGACTGGAGCCAGTGCGATGGTCAGATCCTGCCCTCTGCTGTGTGATTTGAGCCCGTTGTGGAGCTACGATGGCTTCAGTTTCTTCATAGGAAAAAATGGGATAGCAATAGCAGCTAGGCATTGGGCTGAGGGCTGAGCTGACACACGTTGTTTACATGGGGCAAGCAACTGATAACAGTAGCTGTTGTTAATAGCTTCCCTTCTCTCCAATCTGCTTGTCTTCAGGAAGGAATGTGGGTGGCTATGTTAGTCTGTATCTGGCCCTCTAGACTAATAGTTTCCAAATAGGGAGGTATGCACCCCATAGGTACCCAGGCACTTTTTATGGGGGAGCAGGGGACTTGATTTTCTGTGCAGGGTTTCCCGTATATTGACCAAAGTCCATGGCCATTTCCTCTTGGAGACAAGCTACACTACATTTCCCAGCCTCCCTTGCAGGACTGCATTCTGTGTGATGTCATCAGGGCCTCTGTGATATCAGAGTGTTGTGCCCTCTACGTCTGCTCTTAAATTCCCAAGTATGGTCCAGTCCTCAAGGCTGGCTTCTCCACTGGTGATGCCGAGCTGGACTCTGGCATGTCACCATCTTTCATTTGGTTGGAGAGGATTCCAAAGTTCCGAGAGAGGGAAGCACCTGAGACGGAAGAATCCTCCATCTTCCGATGAATGAGAGAAACAACTCCAACCTAAGGAAGACATAAACTTTATCCCATTAAGTCCATAAAATTTATGATTATTCTATACCAAGTCGACTTGTGTTAAAATTTCTTTTGCAACATTATCTGTTTTTTCTTATGCTATACATGTTTCAATAGAGAAGAGAGATACAACAGTTCACATTTATAATTTAATGCCCAACATTTTTGTTTGTTTGTTTGTTTGTCTTTTCAAGACAAGGTTTCTCTGTGTAGTTTTGGAGCCTATCCTGGGTCTCGCTTTGTAGACCAGGCTACCCTTGAATTCACAGAGATCTGCCTGGCTCTGCTTCCCGGGTGCTGGGATTAAAGGCATGCACCACCACCGCCTGGCATAATGCCCAACATTTTAATAACACATGAACGGAACACTTGGGATTGTCTCTCCATTGTATTTGTGTGACTTAAATTCTCACTCAGGCCAGTGCCCACAAGATCGGAGGCCCTTGGCCACATCTCACTTTCAGAAACACCCTGCCGTTTCTTAACTTTTAGCTGTGGCCTGCTGTCACCTGGAGAAAGTACAGGGAAAATGAACAAGAAAGCAAGCAAGTAAAACATTTTGTAAAGGAAGGTAACTGGGTTGGAGGAATAACTTAGAATGGTCTATGGAAAGTAGAGTAACCATGTTTGACAACAATTAACTGGCTATTTCAAAATAGTAGTTGTCAGAGGGGATTTTGAATGTTCCGCACTCAAAGAAATGATAGCTCTTTAAGGAGGTGGCTTCTGTCAATTGCCCCATCTAATCATTGCAGTATCATGGTATCACACTAGATCCCATTAAAATTTAACATGTGCCAATAAAAATGTAAAAAGACAATGTTGGCAATGGAGGAAAGCAGACTAGCGTCAGAACACTGGAGTTTTATCTCCAAATCTGACAAACTTGGTAACCACGGGCATCCAAGTCCTTATCTCCAGAATTCGGTTGCTCTGCTGGAAGGTTCTCAAGCACTTCTTAGCTCTAACATTTGATGGACTCCGTGGTCTGCTGGTTCAAGTGGGTGTGAGCTTCATTTGGGACTCAGCCTTAAAGAATGGCTTTAAAGCAACCAAGGTCAAGTCCTTGCTCTGTCCCACCTGTGGCTGCCGCTGCTCCCACAGAAGCATTTCTTAGCTGCTCTCTGGGAATTTCCATCTGCAAGGAAAATTTAAGACAACTTCAGGGAGAAAGAGGAACTCCTCCGGGCCCATGATCTCAGAGAGTTTGGTCTCTCCTAGATGGGACGGCATGGTGGAAGGCTCCTTTGGTGGTGGCAGTGGTTCAAGGCAGAGAATGCCAGAAGCATTGGACCTGTCTGAGACCTTTCTTCTTCTAATGAGAGGACTCCATGGGTCCTCTGAACTCTAACTGCTTGTAGCTATCTCCTCTTCCCAGTTCCTGCCCCCACATTACTTCCTCTAAAGAAAATTCTTGTGTTTCTAAAGACCCCAACGCCCAAGCTGCCTGTTCCAAGGCAATGTTCTGAATTACAGATGTTTGTTCTCAAAGGCCTCCAAATGTCTCTGAGGCCAGCGTGCTCCTGGCACAGCCGTGGAGCATGTGTTCATATGCTAGTTAGGACCAAAGCCAAAGCAAGAGCGGCTGGCCTCAGGGTTGGGATTTTAATGGTGTGATGTTAGAGCCTCCAGGGTGAGCATTTCCTCTTCTGAGTTTTGACCAATCTGCAGATTAAAAAAACCCATCTTTCCATGAGACTTAAGAGTCCTGTGTAGGATGGATGTGTACGATGGGAGTTTCATTTTCAAAGCTTGTGTTTGGCGTAACACAAAGAGAGCTGTGCTTGTCATGATCATGTCCTTGTTAACATCTTCGCTCCAGTTTCAGGGTCACCTGCTAGGAGAACACTTAACCTTGCCAAATGAGTTCACTTAGCTATTTCAAACATTGTCTGATTTTTTTTTTATTTGCTTAAATTTAAGTCTAGACTTCTTCAACATCTCCTGTGTCTGTCCTTGCAGGGGACATATCTGGGTTCAGGCACATGTCATCTAACACCGAGGCAGGGATGGTTGGAGTAGTTATGTCACCGTGACAAATTACCCAACAAGGACAACTTCAGGGAGAAAGAGGAACTCCTCCGGGCCCATGATCTCAGAGAGTTTGGTCTCTCCTAGATGGGACGGCATGGTGGAAGGCTCCTTTGGTGGTGGCAGTGGTTCAAGGCAGAGAATGCCAGAAGCAAAGGCTGGACTGTAACCATCCAAGGCCTACCCTGTTATCCTACTTCAGCCTGTCAGGCCTCACTTCCTAAGGGTTCAAAATAGCGCCACCTGCTGAGGTCAGGCATTGAAATCATAGGCTTATTGGGGGACATTTCGGATTCAAACCACAATATGTGGGGTGAGTGGAAGGAAGTGAGAGGCATCAGCTGTGGGGATGTTGTAGGTCAAGGCTGGTCTGCTGTCATGCCTTTTGTCCTATCTGCTTTGGGGTCCCCTGGCAGTCAGACCTTATAGCTGGAGAGTTTTCTCTCCGGGTCCCGCCAAGCCCCGGCAGTCTGACAGCCCACTTATAAAATAAACACACAGACGCTTATATTATTTAAACTGTTTGGCCTAATGGCTCAGGCTTCTAGCTATCTGGTTCTTACATCTTAAATTAATCCATTTCTATAAATCTATACCTTGCCACATGGCTCGTGGCTTACCGGCATCTTCACATGCTGCTTGTCATGGCGGCGGCTGGCTGGCAGTGTCTCCCTCTGCCTTCCTGTTCTCTCAATTCTCCTCTCTGTTAGTCCTGCCTATACTTCCTGTCTGGCCACTGGCCAATCAGTATTTTATTTATTGACCAATCAGAGCAACACATTTGACATACAGACCATCCCACAGCAAGACCTCATATCTCATGGCTGACCATTGTTTCTACTCTTCTCTATGCTGCATTGGGGAATAAGCATGCAGCAGTTCCTAACCCCTGGGAGATGTTCAGGACTCTATGAGATCTCTTGAAATGCAGTTACCTAGGCTCCATGTTCCTGAAGCTACCCACTGTCTTGATGGTCACTTGTCTGTCAGGGGGTGGAAATCTCACTGGGAGGCAGAAACTCTGTTTGGCAGGGAGGGAGAGAGGTGGGGAGAGGGAGGGAGAGGGAAAGAGAAAGAAAGACTGAATCAGTGAATCAGAATAAATTCTGATGAAGTGCATCTTACATACCCCCTAAGTCCTTAAGCAGGTTTGCCCCTGAGGGCCTGTTGTCTTTCAGGGTGGACTGGGAGGGTCTTGATGTGGAGTTCTTGTCTTCACAAGAGAAGCTTGAAGGGCGACTCATCAGCGGCCACCAGCTGACCGGATTCACAGTGTTCCTGACTCCCTTTAAGAAGGACCCAGTTTTTGGCCTGTGCCAATAGGAAGGGTGTAGGAGACCTCTTCACCATGATGTCATGATGCTGAGGGCAGCATAGCCAGGCGACAACCACTGACCCAGCCTCAGCATCTCCTTTGCAGCATAGACGTCACAGAAGGCAGAGATAAAATCCCCCAGCCTTTAATTTATCCTCCCTCCTCCCCTCCCCTCTCCTGGCCTCCTCTGCTGTCCCCCGCCCCAATCCCTCCCCTGTAGCTGATTCTCATTTGCACAGCAGTGGCTTACATCAGAATTTGTAAGCCAGCACAGTGGGCATCATGGCAATTGGGGGGCGGGGTTTCCATGATGTCAGCTGCTTCCCTGTCTTCTCTAGCATCAGTAGCTCTGCCCTGATGTCACCCCCTCCTCCCCAGAAGCCACAACCAAAATCATTGCCACACACTGCCAGACATCCCTGTCGGGTAGAACGGACCCTGGCTAAGAACCACACTGGTTTAGACAAATTACAAATGTGAAAAGAGAAAATCAGCAGCAACTGCTTTTACATGCTGTATATGATGGTGCCTAACAGTAGCACATGATTAGAAATTACTGATAAACCACTGGGTTCTATTCTAAGCCTAATCCTTGGTTGCCCTCCACGTCAGTTTCATTGAAATAGTGTGAGGGCTGGAGAGACGCCTCAGCTGTTAAGAGCATTGGCTGCGCTGGCTGCTCTTCCAGAGGACCCAGATTCAATTCCCAGTACTCACCTGGCCCTTCACAACCATCTGTAACTCCAGTTCCTGCACTCTAGTGCCACCTGCTGGCCTCCTCCAACACCAGGCATGCACAGGGTGCAAAACATCCACACACACAGTTAAAAACAAAAGAAATAGTGTCATCTGTTTTGCTTAGATGATGCTTTTATGTTTTGTTCTCTTCATTACCTTTAGTGAAGAAGCTGTTTTTGTTTTAGTTTTTTCTGGAAAGTATAAAAAGTTAACTGAATTCCCATATGCAATTTAACATTTTTTTTTTTTAAAAAACTTATAATCCTCTAGAGTCTGACACAGATTTGTATTCTAAGGAAATTCAATTCCAAGACATACATTGTTGTAATTCCAACCACACATTTCTTTCTTCTGCTACTGTGAACAGAAATAATTTACATATTTGATAGTCACAGACATACAGATTCTCAGCCTTGTTTACACGGTCAATTATTACACATTTCAGTTTTTGTTACGTTGATTGCATTATTCCAGATGTACTTACCATCACCATTTCCATAGCTGTTTTATTGTACACTGGATTGTTTTCTGAGACTTTGATCCATTTTGCGATGGGGGCTGCAGTGAGTGGGGGGCTGCAGTCTGAAGCTGCAGTGAGTGGGGGGCTGCATATGAAGCTGCAGTGAGTGGGGGGCTGCAGTCTGAAGCTGCAGTGAGTGGGGGCTACAGTAAATGGGGGCTGCATATGAGGCTGCAGTAAATGGGGGCTGCAGTCTGAAGCTGCAGTAAATGGGGGCTGCATATGAGGCTACAGCAAATGGGAGCTGCAGTCTGAGGCTGCAGTAAATAGGGGCTGCATATGAGGCTGCAGTAAATGGGGGCTGCATATGAGGCTACAGAAAATGGGAGCTGCAGTCTGAGGCTGCAGTAAATAGGGGCTGCATATGAGGCTGCAGTAAATGGGGGCTGCAGTGTGAAGCTACAGTAAATGGGGGCTGCATATGAGGCTGCAGTAAATGGGGGCTGCAGTGTGAGGCTGCAGTGAATGGGGGCTACACATGAGGCTGCAGTATGAGCCAGCAATAAGTGTCAGCAAAAAAAATGTGAGCAGTGTGAGCAGTAGCAAGAAAATGAGGAAATGGCCCCTCCTATCTCCTATACTTCCTACCTGACTACTGACCAATCAGTGTTTTATTTATCAACCAATCAGAGCAACACATATTCATAGCGTACAGAAAGGCATTCACAGCAGAAGAGTGTACACACTCACTCGGGCCTCTTCATCCATTCATAAGGGCCCAGTCTCATAACCTAACTAACTCCAAAGCCCCATTCCAAACATCAGAAGTACTTATGCTTTCCAGTGCCCATCAGAAAGCTACTGTTACTGTTCTTAAGTTTTTGTTGTTTTTTTTTTAATGAGAAAGATGGATCTCAAGAAAGACAGTACTTCAAATTCCACATAGTCCCTTCTGGGGCCAGACAACAAGTCTCCTGAGGATAAGCAGAGGTTTTTGTGGTTCTTGTGAATCCGTCCACTGCCCCCAGTGTGTGGCTCTGGCCCAAATTAGACTAGGCACTTCCATAGAAGGTGCTGTGGGTTCTGCCCTGGTGCCCTTACGACTGGAGAATCGCTTCCACCAAAGGATGAAGCCTGGAGTTGAAACGCAGACAGACAGGTCCACAATGGCTGAGCCGTGTGGGCTTTAGCTCTGCAAATCTGCTCTTTTGACAAAGCTGGTGCTCTCCGGGCATAGCACAGCTCAGCAGAGAGAGCTGACCCCAGGGTGGCTCAGCTGGGAGAGCTGGATCCATGGTGGCTCAGCAGGGAGAGCTGGATCCATG
>CABHPQ010189500.1:0-10137 GCA_902168405.1 Peromyscus aztecus
CCTTTGCTCTAAATGCCAGTGGAAACAATTTCCATATTTTGGTCCCTCAAGAGACCACTGAAAGTGAAGGGGATGGGAGGAAAAGCCCTTCATAAAGCACAGCAAACCACTGTGCCTTATTGAAAGGAACCGTTGCCCTCCATTTCAAAGAGATTTAAAAAGGTGATTTATTGCACCTTAAATACATTTTCCGGGGGCTGGAGAGATGGTTCTGTAGTTATGAGCACTCGTTCTTGCGTTGGACCCAGGCTCAGTTGCCAGCACCTGCTAGGGCAGCTCACAACTATCTATAATGCCAGTTCTGGGGATCCGATGCTCTCTTATGTCCACTGTGGGTAGGGCATGCACATGGTGCACACACAGACAAGCAGGTGCACACACATACAAGTTAAAACAATACAAAACAAAAGAATGCATTTTCTGGGACTGGGTCTCTAGCTCAGAGGCAGAGTTCTTGCTCAGTATTGCAAGGCCCTGGATCCATACTGTCAAAAGAGAAAGCATTTTCCTCTTCCCTATATTGGTGCTTTCTAAAACGACCTAACTTCCTCACCCTCAACTCTTCAACATGAACCACAGGAGAGACCTTACCCTGTGCCCTTCAACAAGCTCCTCAAGTTTCATTTCTTATTCAAGGGAATCTTAGCTCAGAAAGCAAAGTTCCAGGGCTTCGACACAGGCCTCCACTTACACCTTCCATCTTTACTGCTGCTCCTGTGTCCCCTGCCTCAGGGAGCTGACAAAGACTAAGGTGTCAGGAGAGAGAAAGTGTCAGGGCACAGAACCTTACGTGCTAAAATCTTCCTTCCTGTAGGTGCCTGCACAAGCAGCCCTGGGCTGGCATACTCAGCCAGTCCTGCCTTGATGGCGCTTGGACTGTGTTTGGGCTGCACACAGCTGTCAGACCTGGTTTTTCCGTGCTCCTCAGGCGGCTCCAGGTTGGGCCTCTTCCCCTGGCACTGGGGGGACTCCATTCCTGGCTGCCTCATGACCTCTCCAGCCCTGCACTTCCCCACCGCCAACAGATTTGACTCCATTTCCAAGACCTGGCATAACCCACCGTCTTCACAGCCTCCACACCGCCCTGGAAATCCTCCCAATAACACTGCCCCCACCGCAGTGGTAGCTTTCATCTCCACGTCCCTTCCTTTGAGTTCTTCTACTGACGAGGTGTCGCCAGGCCGGACCCTTAAAAGTTAATTTGCCGAGTCCCGTGTTTCCTTTAGCGAACACAAGCTGGGATGCCAAAATCTCTGCCCTTCAAAGAATGTGATGTTAAAAACCGCCCAGCTGGGTCCCAGACTGTAATTAAAGAGAAAAAAAAGGGGGAGGGGAGAAAAAAGACAGCAAAGCGAGGCCGTGAATGAACCCAAGAGGGCTCTCCAGACGCTCCGTAATTCTTCAGTCCCGTGCAAGGACTGAAGCGTTCTGATTGACACACCATTTTTTTCTCCCAGATAACCTGAATTTTTCCAACAGAGCCTATTACTGATAGGAAACCAGTCCTGCCCCACCTTAACCGCCTCCTCCCCTTCTTTAGGCTTCTGGAAGCTGCCGGCAGATGGCGCCAGCCTGCATGTTTTTTGTTTTCTTCTTTCCTTGTGGCCTTGGGAGCCAGAAAGGGAGGTGGGGGGAGAGGTCCGAAGTCAGAAGAACGCTGAGCCCAGGCCAAGATTTCTTCTGGCATCTGGAATGCATTAAAAACAGCCCACAGAGCTGAATATAATTCTCCTTCGAAGAGAGTGGGGTGGGGAGAGAGAGGAAGACAGGAAAACCGGGCGGGGGTGGGGGGCGGGCGGGGGACGGGACGTGCAGAGGTGCCCATGGGTCATACTGAAAAAGATATGCCTCCTCTCTCCTCTCACTTGACCATGCCAATTTCCAGCATTTTAGTTCTGGGTGGACAGGGTGACGTGGTTGGGAGGAGGAAGGAAGCAACAAGCTGAGGATTCTAACTCAGAAGGGCAGGATGGGATTCCCAGCGTTCTCCCGCTAGCTCCTCCTCACTGGCAAAGAGGTATCTCCTGGAGGGGGGTGGGGGTGGGCACCTCCCCTGCACACAGCCCTATCAGCTTACGGCGTGACGTGCCCATCGTTATCAGGGGGTGACTCATTGGTAAGGCCCAGCAGGTTGGATTCCGGGGATAGCTAGGCCTTCGCGGTCACTAACTCATTCCTCCAACTCCCAATTCAATTTCATGTTTCATTTTCTTCTGGGCCTTGATGAAAAGTGTTTTTAATGGTTGCACAGTTCCGTCACTTCGTGTGTGCAGGCGCTGTATGACCAGCAAGTAACGGACAGCAGGGCCAGCTCTGAGTGAGGACAGAGATTCGGGAGGGCAAGTCATCTGGGAGTGAGGCAGTTGAATCTCAACGGTGATCAGTCTCAGGTTTGGGGGCCAGTTCTTCTTATCAAAGGACACCCATTCGGCTAGGCCGGGAGAGAGCCGGGCTGATTTGTGCAGCTCTGTCCAGGGCCATGCTGTACTTCTCCACCTAACTCACATCATTTCTACCTCAATTCTTCTGCTGCTGGCTGCAAGCCATGATGACCACACGGTTTTCTGTTGCTGCCGATGGCGATCTTAACGGAAAGGTGCAAAAGAGAGAGTGCTGAGCTCTGGGACAGAACTGCCAGGCCAGGCTAGGCTGCCTGTGGGTGTGGTTTGTCTCTCACAGATGCAGGTTTTGAGGATTTCATGCCCTGTATGCAGTAATGGGGGGTGGTGTGGAAACTTTAGGTGTGGCCTAGTGAGAGAGCCACCAGTGGGTGGTTTGTCCACCAGCATGAAGGCATCCACCATACACTAGATTCTGACGCCCTGCCCTCAGACCTTTGGAACTTTCAACTAAAATCTTTTTCCTTAAGAAAGTATGCAGTCATGAGTGTTTTGTTTTAGCTACGGACAATTAACTAGTACAACCACCCTGTCAGGCTATCTAATTCCCATGATTATGCTGAGCTTAATCAAGGAGACGGTGCCATGATACGGCATGTGGGAGGCCATGGCGGTTTTGGACCAAGGTGCCCCCTGCGGGTGAGACAGGCCATGCATGTGGGGTGCAGCAGCGGATGACGGTGCATTGTCCACGTGGCATGTTTATTTGGGGGTTTGGGGAGAGGGGGAGAGGGAATGGAGGGAGGGAGAGAGAGTGAGCGAGAGAGGGGGAGAGAAAGTAAGATGATATCAGGATGCTGGGCAGGTCTCCAAGGAGTGGGTCAGAATACGGGCCACCATGAATTGTGCCTTCACCTACAACAGCTACCAACCGGCCCTTAGAATTCTCCACCCCGCTGAGTGACACAGCTGAGCTCCAGCCTGACCTTGGAGCCCACCACCACTTTCCTGCCCTTATCATCCTGTCTCCACCCTGCTGGCTTTTCCAGCTCCATCCTCACCATCAGCCCCCTCAGGCCATCTCACCCTCCTGAGTGAGCCTCACCTCCAGACTCCTCTTGCTCTCTGTCTGACAGGGGTTCCTTTCATGTTCCCTCTGGGGTCAACACCAAGTGGTGGCTGACATCGCAGACTGGAGCCAGTGCGATGGTCAGATCCTGCCCTCTGCTGTGTGATTTGAGCCCGTTGTGGAGCTACGATGGCTTCAGTTTCTTCATAGGAAAAAATGGGATAGCAATAGCAGCTAGGCATTGGGCTGAGGGCTGAGCTGACACACGTTGTTTACATGGGGCAAGCAACTGATAATGGTAGCTGTTGTTAATAGCTTCCCTTCTCTCCAATCTGGTTGTCTTCAGGAAGGAATGTGGGTGGCTATGTTAGTCTGTGTCTGGCCCTCTAGACTAATAGTTTCCAAATAGGGAGGTATGCACCCCATAGGTACCCAGGCACTTTTTATGGGGGAGCAGGGGACTTGATTTTCTGTGCAGGGTTTCCCGTATATTGACCAAAGTCCATGGCCATTTCCTCTTGGAGACAAGCTACACTACCTTTCCCAGCCTCCCTTGCAGGACTGCATTCTGTGTGATGTCATCAGGGCCTCTGTGATGTCAGAGTGTTGTGCCCTCTACGTCTGCTCTTAAATTCCCAAGTATGGTCCAGTCCTCAAGGCTGGCTCCTTCACTGGTGATGCCGAGCTGGACTCCGGCCCATCACCATCTTTCATTTGGTTGGAGAGGATTCCAAAGTTCCGAGAGAGGGAAGCACCTGAGACAGAAGGATCCTCCATCTTCCGATGAATGAGAGAAACAACTCCAACCTAAGGAAGACATAAACTTTATCCCATTAAGTCCATAAAATTTATGATTATTCTATACCAAGTCGACTTGTGTTAAAATTTATTTTGCAACATTATCTGTTTTTTCTTATGCTATACATGTTTCAATAGAGAAGAGAGATACAACAGTTCACATTTATAATTTAATGCCCAACATTTTTGTTTGTTTGTTTGTTTGTCTTTTTGAGACAAGGTTTCTCTGTGTAGTTTTGGAGCCTATCCTGGGTCTCGCTTTGTAGACCAGGCTGCCCTTGAATTCACAGAGATCTGCCTGGCTCTGCTTCCCGGGTGCTGGGATTAAAGGCATGCACCACCACTGCCTGGCATAATGCCCAACATTTTAATAACACATGAACGGAACACTTGGGATTGTCTCTCCATTGTATTTGTGTGACTTAAATTCTCACTCAGGCCAGTGCCCAAAAGATCGGAGGCCCTTGGCCACATCTCACTTTCAGAAACACCCTGCCGTTTCTTAATTTAGCTGTGGCCTGCTGTCACCTGGAGAAAGTACAGGGAAAATGAACAAGAAAGCAAGCAAGTAAAACATTTTGTAATGGAAGGTTGGAGGAATAACTTAGAATGGTCTATGGAAAGTAGAGTAACCATGTTTGACAACAATTAACTGGCTATTTCAAAATAGTAGTTGTCAGAGGGGATTTTGAATGTTCCGCACTCAAAGAAATGATAGCTCTTTAAGGAGGTGGCTTCTGTCAATTGCCCCATCTAATCATTGCAGTATCATGGTATCACACTAGATCCCATTAAAATTTAACATGTGCCAATAAAAATGTAAAAAGACAATGTTGGCAATGGAGGAAAGCAGACTAGCGTCAGAACACTGGAGTTTTATCTCCAAATCTGACAAACTTGGTAACCATGGGCATCCAAGTCCTTATCTCCAGAATTTGGTTGCTCTGCTGGAAGGTTCTCAAGCACTTGTTAGCTCTAACATTTGATGGACTCCGTGGTCTGCTGGTTCAAGTGGGTGTGAGCTTCATTTGGGACTCAGCCTTAAAGAATGGCTTTAAAGCAACCAAGGTCAAGTCCTTGCTCTGTCCCACCTGTGGCTGCCGCTGCTCCCACAGAAGCATTTATTAGCTGCTCTCTGGGAATTTCCATCTGCAAGGAAAATTTAAGACAACTTCAGGGAGAAAGAGGAACTCCTCCGGGCCCATGATCTCAGAGAGTTTGGTCTCTCCTAGATGGGACGGCATGGTGGAAGGCTCCTTTGGTGGTGGCAGTGGTTCAAGGCAGAGAATGCCAGAAGCATTGGACCTGTCTGAGACCTTTCTTCTTCTAATGAGAGGACTCCATGGGTCCTCTGAACTCTAACTGCTTGTAGCTATCTCCTCTTCCCAGTTCCTGCCCCCACATTACTTCCTCTAAAGAAAATTCTTGTGTTTCTAAAGACCCCAACGCCCAAGCTGCCTGTTCCAAGGCAATGTTCTGAATTACAGATGTTTGTTCTCAAAGGCCTCCAAATGTCTCTGAGGCCAGCGTGCTCCTGGCACAGCCGTGGAGCATGTGTTCATATGCTAGTTAGGACCAAAGCCAAAGCAAGAGCGGCTGGCCTCAGGGTTGGGATTTTAATGGTGTGATGTTAGAGCCTCCAGGGTGAGCATTTCCTCTTCTGAGTTTTGACCAATCTGCAGATTAAAAAAACCCATCTTTCCATGAGACTTAAGAGTCCTGTGTAGGATGGATGTGTACGATGGGAGTTTCATTTTCAAAGCTTGTGTTTGGCGTAACACAAAGAGAGCTGTGCTTGTCATGATCATGTCCTTGTTAACATCTTCGCTCCAGTTTCAGGGTCACCTGCTAGGAGAACACTTAACCTTGCCAAATGAGTTCACTTAGCTATTTCAAACATTGTCTGATTTTTTTTTTTATTTGCTTAAATTTAAGTCTAGAATTCTTCAACATCTCCTGTGTCTGTCCTTGCAGGGGACATATCTGGGTTCAGGCACACGTCATCTAACACCGAGGCAGGGATGGTTGGAGTAGTTATGTCACCGTGACAAATTACCCAACAAGGACAACTTCAGGGAGAAAGAGGAACTCCTCCGGGCCCATGATCTCAGAGAGTTTGGTCTCTCCTAGATGGGACGGCATGGTGGAAGGCTCCTTTGGTGGTGGCAGTGGTTCAAGGCAGAGAATGCCAGAAGCAAAGGATGGACTGTAACCATCCAAGGCCTACCCTGTTATCCTACTTCAGCCTGTCAGGCCTCACTTCCTAAGGGTTCAAAATAGCGCCACCTGCTGAGGTCAGGCATTGAAATCATGGACTTATTGGGGGACATTTCGGATTCAAACCACAATATGTGGGGTGAGTGGAAGGAAGTGAGAGGCATCAGCTGTGGGGATGTTGTAGGTCAAGGCTGGTCTGCTGTCATGCCTTTTGTCCTATCTGCTTTGGGGTCCCCTGGCAGTCAGACCTTATAGCTGGAGAGTTTTCTCTCCGGGTCCCGCCAAGCCCCGGCAGTCTGACAGCCCACTTATAAAATAAACACACAGACGCTTATATTATTTAAACTGTTTGGCCTAATGGCTCAGGCTTCTAGCTATCTGGTTCTTACATCTTAAATTAATCCATTTCTATAAATCTATACCTTGCCACATGGCTCGTGGCTTACCGGCATCTTCACATGCTGCTTGTCATGGCGGCGGCTGGCTGGCAGTGTCTCCCTCTGCCTTCCTGTTCTCTCAATTCTCCTCTCTGTTAGTCCTGCCTATACTTCCTGTCTGGCCACTGGCCAATCAGTATTTTATTTATTGACCAATCAGAGCAACACATTTGACATACAGACCATCCCACAGCAAGACCTCATATCTCATGGCTGACCATTGTTTCTACTCTTCTCTATGCTGCATTGGGGAATAAGCATGCAGCAGTTCCTAACCCCTGGGAGATGTTTAGGACTCTATGAGATCTCTTGAAATGCAGTTACCTAGGCTCCATGTTCCTGAAGCTACCCACTGTCTTGATGGTCACTTGTCTGTCAGGGGGTGGAAATCTCACTGGGAGGCAGAAACTCTGTTTGGCAGGAAGGGAGAGAGGTGGGGAGAGGGAGGGAGAGGGAAAGAGAAAGAAAGACTGAATCAGTGAATCAGAATAAATTCTGATGAAGTGCATCTTACATACCCCCTAAGTCCTTAAGCAGGTTTGCCCCTGAGGGCCTGTTGTCTTTCAGGGTGGACTGGGAGGGTCTTGATGTGGAGTTCTTGTCTTCACAAGAGAAGCTTGAAGGGCGACTCATCAGCGGCCACCAGCTGACCGGATTCACAGTGTTCCTGACTCCCTTTAAGAAGGACCCAGTTTTTGGCCTGTGCCAATAGGAAGGGTGTAGGAGACCTCTTCACCATGATGTCATGATGCTGAGGGCAGCATAGCCAGGCGACAACCACTGACCCAGCCTCAGCATCTCCTTTGCAGCATAGACGTCACAGAAGGCAGAGATAAAATCCCCCAGCCTTTAATTTATCCTCCCTCCTCCCCTCCCCTCTCCTGGCCTCCTCTGCTGTCCCCCGCCCCAATCCCTCCCCTGTAGCTGATTCTCATTTGCACAGCAGTGGCTTAAGTTTGTAAGCCAGCACAGTGGGCATCATGGCAATTGGGGGGCGGGGTTTCCTTGATGTCAGCTGCTTCCCTGTCTTCTCTAGCATCAGTAGCTCTGCCCTGATGTCACCCCCTCCTCCCCAGAAGCCACAACCAAAATCATTGCCACACACTGCCAGACATCCCTGTCGGGTAGAATGGACCCTGGCTAAGAACCACACTGGTTTAGACAAATTACAAATGTGAAAAGAGAAAATCAGCAGCAACTGCTTTTACATGCTGTATATGATGGTGCCTAACAGTAGCACATGATTAGAAATTACTGATAAACCACTGGGTTCTATTCTAAGCCTAATCCTTGGTTGCCCTCCACGTCAGTTTCATTGAAATAGTGTGAGGGCTGGAGAGACGCCTCAGCTGTTAAGAGCATTGGCTGCGCTGGCTGCTCTTCCAGAGGACCCAGATTCAATTCCCAGTACTCACCTGGCCCTTCACAACCATCTGTAACTCCAGTTCCTGCACTCTAGTGCCACCTGCTGGCCTCCTCCAACACCAGGCATGCACAGGGTGCAAAACATCCACACACACAGTTAAAAACAAAAGAAATAGTGTCATCTGTTTTGCTTAGATGATGCTTTTATGTTTTGTTCTCTTCATTACCTTTAGTGAAGAAGCTGTTTTTGTTTTAGTTTTTTCTGGAAAGTATAAAAAGTTAACTGAATTCCCATATGCGATTTAACATTTTTTTTTTTTAAAACTTATAATCCTCTAGAGTCTGACACAGATTTGTATTCTAAGGAAATTCAATTCCAAGACATACATTGTTGTAATTCCAACCACACATTTCTTTCTTCTGCTACTGTGAACAGAAATAATTTGCATATTTGATAGTCACAGACATACAGATTCTCAGCCTTGTTTACACGGTCAATTATTACACATTTCAGTTTTTGTTACGTTGATTGCATTATTCCAGATGTACTTACCATCACCATTTCCATAGCTGTTTTATTGTACACTGGATTGTTTTCTGAGACTTTGATCCATTTTGCGATGGGGGCTGCAGTGAGTGGGGGGCTGCAGTCTGAAGCTGCAGTGAGTGGGGGGCTGCATATGAAGCTGCAGTGAGTGGGGGGCTGCAGTCTGAAGCTGCAGTGAGTGGGGGCTACAGTAAATGGGGGCTGCATATGAGGCTGCAGTAAATGGGGGCTGCAGTCTGAAGCTGCAGTAAATGGGGGCTGCAGTCTGAAGCTGCAGTAAATGGGGGCTGCAGTCTGAAGCTGCAGTAAATAGGAGCTGCATATGAGGCTACAGCAAATGGGGGCTGCAGTCTGAGGCTGCAGTAAATGGGGGCTGCAGTCTGAGGCTGCAGTAAATAGGGGCTGCATATGAGGCTGCAGTAAATGGGGGCTGCAGTGTGAAGCTGCAGTAAATGGGGGCTGCATATGAGGCTGCAGTAAATGGGGGCTGCAGTGTGAAGCTACAGTAAATGGGGGCTGCATATGAGGCTGCAGTAAATGGGGGCTGCAGTGTGAGGCTGCAGTGAATGGGGGCTACACATGAGGCTGCAGTATGAGCCAGCAATAAGTGTCAGCAAAAAAAATGTGAGCAGTGTGAGCAGTAGCAAGAAAATGAGGAAATGGCCCCTCCTATCTCCTATACTTCCTACCTGACTACTGGCCAATCAGCATTTTATTTATCAACCAATCAGAGCAACACATATTCATAGCGTACAGAAAGACATTCACAGCAGAAGAGTGTACACACTCACTCGGGCCTCTTCATCCATTCATAAGGGCCCAGTCTCATAACCTAACTAACTCCAAAGCCCCATTCCAAACATCAGAAGTACTTATGCTTTCCAGTGCCCATCAGAAAGCTACTGTTACTGTTCTTAAGTTTTTGTTGTTTTTTTTTAATGAGAAAGATGGATCTCAAGAAAGACAGTACTTCAAATTCCACATAGTCCCTTCTGGGGCCAGACAACAAGTCTCCTGAGGATAAGCAGAGGTTTTTGTGGTTCTTGTGAATCCGTCCACTGCCCCCAGTGTGTGGCTCTGGCCCAAATTAGACTAGGCACTTCCATAGAAGGTGCTGTGGGTTCTGCCCTGGTGCCCTTACGACTGGAGAATCGCTTCCACCAAAGGATGAAGCCTGGAGTTGAAACGCAGACAGACAGGTCCACAATGGCTGAGCCGTGTGGGCTTTAGCTCTGCAAATCTGCTCTTTTGACAAAGCTGGTGCTCTCCGGGCATAGCACAGCTCAGCAGAGAGAGCTGACCCCAGGGTGGCCCAGCTGGGAGAGCTGGATCCATGGTGGCTCAGCAGGGAGAGCTGGATCCATG
>CABHPQ010189517.1:0-27308 GCA_902168405.1 Peromyscus aztecus
ACACACACACACACACACACACACACACACACACACACACACACACACATAATATATATTCTTGCTAAACTTGAATATCAAACTTTGAGGAAATTTAATAAACTGTATCTACAAAAGTAAAATTAACTGATAACAAAATATGAATAAAACCATATGCATACACATACACACCCCAGAGGTGTAGCTCCAGATTGCAGAGAACAGAGAGTTTATTTGATAAATGTTTCTAGAACCATCGGTTGGTTATCTATGTTAGAAAATATATGATATCTTTATGGTATAACATACATGTAAATAAATCCCACATGTAACACTACCAGAAAAGTGAAAAGTAAAATCTAAACTAATGTTTGAATATTTTAGAAAAATGCAAAGATTTGGCATATAGAGCAATTTACTTGTTTTTTCAAATCATGTAATTAGACTAGGTCCTCAGAAAATAGTACTTGAAGTGAGTCACTAATAAGAACACATAAAAAGTCTGATTAATAAGTTAAATTCCAACTACTTGTAGAAAAAATGACATAAAAGAAAAAAATGAGTGAAATATATGATATGTTAATTATGAGGAAAATATAAATAGGAGCTAGAGAAGAGTCACAGTGGTTAAGAGAACATACTGCTCTTGCAAAAGAACTGGGTTCATTTCCCAGCATCTACATACGGTGACTCAGAGCACAATTTCCAGGAAGCTTAATGCTCTTTTCTGACCTCTGAGTGTACCTGCACTCAGGCATACATACACACCCCAAAACATGCAATTTTTGAAAAAAATTAAATAGGAAAATATATAAGTAAAAAGTAATGACCGATAAACATAAATTGTAGGGTGAATTGAGCAAGTGATCAATAAAACACAATTTCACACAAATAAAATATTGAAAGCATTCAGAAAACATGGCCTTTGAGCAGTGGCTAGTGCCACGGTAGAGGAATAGTAATGCATGTCTTCTACTAACAGAATAACAAGTAGATACAACAACCTTGGACAAATTCAAGAATCATCAAGCAGAATGACTACACGTTATGCTATGTCCTATAAGCTTACAAAATCACATTGGCTAAATAAGAGATACTTGTGAGGATTGATTATAAACTTTCTAGTGACATTAAAAGTGAAAATAAACATAAAACGAAGGCAGTAAGAAACCAAGCAAACACTAAATAGAATACTGTTTAATAGATGTAAATTGATGACATTAGACAGATTAAATGTGAGGAATGAAAAGCATAATTGATGGATTGAGTACCAAGCCCATAAGTATACGATTTAGTTCACAGTATACACTTGTATATTATCTATGATATATATAAAACTTTACTGTAAAGCAAGTATGTAATTATACATAACTTCAGACATTTGGCTGAAGAAAGAGGCTAGAAAATGATTTCTTGTAAGAAAATAAAGACTCATAGGGCAGTGTCTCTTCATTGTCTCATAATTTTTCAGGTCTCAACCAAGCAAGTTCCTCCTTTCCTACTCGTGGTTATAGAAATCTTTTCAGAATGTAATCTCTGAATAAAGGGCTGGCTGAAGCAGCCCCATCTTTTTTTCAGCTTCCCTCCTCTGCATAGCATGCCCCAAAGACTCTCATCTGCACCAGAGGGCTTGGGTTTGGATCCCTCAATAGTGGTCCAATCAAGTAGTATGTTCAGTCAAGATTCCATGTTGGTGGGAAAACTTCTCTAAGCTCTGGAAGCTGACCCAAGTGAACCTTATGCTATTGTGGCCCTGTGCTCTTATCTGTAGGAATAAATCCATTATAGGTAGCTGTGATGGTGAGTTTTTAAATGGCATCTTGTCAAAGTGCAGAAACACCTGAGAAGAAAAGCTCAACTGAGAAACTTGCTAGATCAGGCTAGCCTTGGGCAACACTGTCTGGGATTGTCTTGAGTTTCAATTGAGGTGAAAGACTCTGAATGTAGGCAGCACCTTCCAATGGGTTGGTCACTGGAGTGGGTGTTAATAGGTAAAGCTAGCTGAGTTTTAAGCAGGTGGCATGGACACATTCTTGCTTTTTGTTCTTGACTATCTTGACTGTAAATGTGGTATGACATACTCTCTCAAGATCCTTCCTCTGTGACTAGCTGTTAGACTTCCTACATTGCCTTCTGCTAAAAGATGGGCTGCAACTTTAAACTGTGGTCTAAGTAAAACCTTTTCCCCTGTGTTGCTGTTTGTGAGAGCAACAGAAGTGAAGTTTGAACAGTAACCAGTCACACACTGAAGACATTCTGTTTACTGGCATCTGAGTAGTGGGTAATTCCTACACACATGGCTACTTCACTTCTAAGGAAGATAGATCATGATGTGTGCTGTAGCCTGATGGAAATTATTAAAGAGAACAGGAAAGTTTATCATGTATGAGAGCAAGTGGCTAATTTTTGAAGTTATGTCTTTGAGTAGAGTACAGTGAAAGGAGGAGATCCTTGGGGCAGGTTTATAATTTATCTACTGTAGCCAAGGAACAACATTGAAGAAACAGGCAGATGGATTAAAAATGTGAACAAAGCCTCATTATTGCCTCTCCTTTGGAAAGGAGGTTTTTACTGTTTTTTATTTTCCTTTTACTGAAATGGAATTTTTTTGTCACATTATGTGTCCTGATTACAGTTTCCCATTCCTCTATTTCTCCCATCTCCCTTCCCATCCAGACCTGTCTCTCATTAGAAAGCAAAAACATTTCTAAGGGATAATAAAAAAAAATAAAATAGGGGCTGGAGAGATGGCTCAGAGGTTAAGAGTGCTGGCTGCTCTTCCTGAGGTCCTGAGTTCAATTCCCAGCAACCACATGGTGGCTCACAACCATCCGTAATGAGATCTGGTGCCCTCTTCTGGCCTGCAGGGATACATGCAGGCAGAATACTGTATATATAATAAATAAAACTTTAAAAAAAATAAAATAAAATAGAAAGATAAACAAAAACTAACACATTAGAATAGGACAAAACAAGCAACAGAAGGAAAAGAGCCAAGAGAAGGCACAGGAAACAGATACAGATATGGAGGCCCACTCATTCACACACTTAGGAATCCCATAGGAAAAATAACTAGAAGCCATAATATACATGCAAAGGACCTATAAGATAGGAAAGAGAAATATATATATATAAAATAAAATAGAACTTTTTCGTTCTGTTTTGTTTTGTGTTTTGTGTTGTTTTTAAAGCTCTGGTATGACATTGTGAGACTAGGAACCTCCAAAGGTGCAGATGAGTTCATTTTCTGTTGGCCATTTACTGCTGAGCATACGGGCCTACCTTTAAGGGTGATTTGCTTCTCCAGTGAGACACACTTGAAGCAAACTAAATTTTCATTTGCAAGTGGTTATCAACTGGAGACAGCTTCTGGGTTAGAATCAGGGATGTATATTCACTACTCCTTTCAGATCTAGGACCCCATCTGGTGAAGACCCACACAGACTGTGCATGCTGCCTCAGGCTCTGTGAGTTCCTGAGTGCATTCACACTTTTGTTGTTGTTTGTTTACTTGCTTTCTTTGCTTCCTTGTGGTCTTTGTTCTCCTGGTGTCCTCCAACCTCTCTGGCTCTTACATTCTCTCTGCTTCCTCTTCAGTGGAGTCCCTGCACCCTGAGGGGAGGGAACTGATGGAGTTTCAGAAGCAAAATTATTCACTGATATAGAGTAACTATACAACAAGGTGTCTCTCTACTCTGCTAACTATTTCCTTTGCTTTTATGCCAGATTTTAAATTTTATACAAAGACAGGAATTTTTGAGTTACATATGTCAATATTTATTCTGTTTTAAGTTTAAACAATATCTATCCTATTTTAAAAATAAACAGGTTACATGTTGACACATAACGTTAAACTGATTCTATTTGCATAATGAAACATTTATATAAATAGCAGCCTTAATTACTTCTTTGCTGCAAACAAGACATGATCAATCTGCTTCTTGATCAGTGTATACCATTTTTAGTAGAATCAGTTATAGATGAGTAGAGGACTTCCACTCAAAGAACTACTTTCATCAAATGGGTGTTAAGAGGTCATTCTAAACATAATAGTAATAGAGAATGAGTATATACAGAATTGTGTTATTCAACTTTTTGAACAAGAGACAGTAAGTGCATTTAACCATCCTCCAAGCCATATCAATCTTGACTCTCACATGTGAGTCACCATGACCAAGTCACAGAGAAATGCTTCAGGGAATGGAAAAGTTAATCAACCAGTCTACAAAAGCACAAAGGAGTCATGGAAGAAATGAACAGTTTCTTTGTCTATTTTAAGAAATTATTCTTCACATATAAAATAACTCAAACTGTTGCAAGAATTGAAGAAAGTGTTGAATTTTTACCTTTGTCCTATATAACTTACTGTGTGAAAATGAGAAGAGTGGACATCTATCAGGCTTAGACATCTGTTCTGTTTAGATCTACTTCAATTGACAGTAGAAATGCAAGAAGAATACCAACAGAGAAAAGATATTTGGAGTCAGGGAGAGAACATTAATGCAAACATAGAACTCTACATAGCTCCTCACCGTCTCTGAGTCCAATATTGCTTCACTGTAAATTGATTACAAAATAGCTGTTACATGGTGAGATGGGTGAATTAAATGAAATAAACTATTTAAAGCTTGAGTATCCCTGTGTGGCATGAGTATTCGTCTGTACAGCCATTTCCTTTGTGCTTATTGCTTTATAACAATTACACTAGAAACTTGCTCTTTGTCTATCATATGAACTAAACTTTCACTGGTTGTATGTCTCCTCACAAAAATCAGGTCTCCTTACCACTGCAATTCAACATATACTTTGCAACATGTATTCAATGAAAATAGATGTTTTATTATCTATAGGCTTGAATATATATAAATATATATTTTTATTAGGATTATTTATATCTTATAAAAAATTTCAGTGAGGCCATGTCTTTGAACACTGTTTAATGAAGTAGACTGCACCAAGAAGAAAAGACCACCAGTTTAATCATGTGACTTCCAGCTTCCTCCAAATGCATTGCCAGGTATAGTGAGTGTCTGCCCTCTGTTTCCTCATTTGCATGTGCATTGGTTTTATTGGTATGCTCTATATGAATGAACACTCTGCTGATTGTTCATCTAATTGAGAGGATGACAGGGTTGCAGCCATCTTAGAGAAGGGTCAGACTTGGTGGCAGCAGGCCCTGGGAAACCCACGAGAGGATGTGCTGCCCCTAGACCCAGACAATTATGAGCCACATAAAAAAGGAGTTCCAGACATTTTCTGCCATCACCTAAAGGATATGATAGATTATATACCATAGCTGTCAGAGGGAGCAAGTTTCCTGCAGATAAGAAGTGGGATGTCTTATTGCCAGAGAAAATGGGTCTGCTGATGATATAAATTGCTAGAGGATATGGCAATTTCCTTACAGCTACAACTCTCAAATCAGTTCAAACCAAGCATCTCTAACCTAAAGTAAGCACCAATCCTGAGCTTGTAGCTATAGAGAGTTGGAATTCCCCAATGGTGCACATTCATGCAAGCAAAACATAAACATAAAATAAAAATAACTAAAACCTTTAAAACTACTTATTAATAATTATCAGAAAGTAATATAAAATATATTTTCCCAAGGATAACAGAGTCTACAATAGCTTATAATATACTGTTTATTTATCCACTTATACCCATCAACATCCATTAGACAGTTTAACTGCACTAAATATTGTGCTTAATGAAAACTGGTCCACCTGCTGGACACTGAAGCTATGAACCATATGAGCAAATACTGATCAGGTCCTCTTTGTAGGTTTTTCTTTTTTATTTAGAACAGAGGAGATAGTTCCCCTATCCTTCCTCCATGTACGTCTTGAGGGACATCTGCTACACTTTCCATAAGTCCACCTGTAGCTTTAACCTTCCATGATAGTAAACATATTTTAAATATAATCCCTTTAAAATTAAATAGATAAGTAAGATAGTGTCATTCAATTCCACATCTGAGAATAATCTGAAGGAGGAATTTTAAAACTAATTTGATCTCATCATTTATTTATCTAAGGGCCTTTCAAGTTACAATTGGCCCACTAAAATGGATTTCCTCAATCCCCGACTGTGTCCTTCTCTTCCTGTAGAAATAATGCTCATTCTAGTCAACTTCCCATCCATGTTTGACTTTTGAGGAGATTTTTTTAACTCCTTATATTCACTCATTTTTTTAAACACTTATTGAGTTTTTGTTTTGAAAATATACTTTCTGGAATGCAGGGGAAATAGTAACTGTAAAACAGTTGTAAAATTCTAGGTGCAAAATAATAACATTTATTTAAGATAACTATAGTAAAAATATTACATGTATGGCTAGAAACATCACCTGTGTTGTAATATTTTTGTAATAATTCTGTTAAAAGAGATTTTAGGAACTGTCAGAAAACTTCAGACTCAGTTGCTATGATGAGGAAAGAACAATCAGAGTGGGCACATGATATGTGGGCACATGACATGTGGGAGGAGCCGGGGGTGGGGAGAATATGATCAAATGCAATGGATGAAATTCTCAAAGAATTAATACTAATATTTTACAGTGGTATTACAGTAGACAAGGAATATTTTATACATCAGAAGTATTGTACAATTAGGTATGTAACATTTCACATATCGATAAATAGTCTCAAAGTACATGGTTAGTTTTGGTGCTTGAGAAAAAGTAGGAGAGAAACTTATATGTTGAGGGTTATAGTCAGAATAGGAAGGGTGTAACTGCCACAATAAAAGGAAAATATTTAATTTTTCACAATGGGTTGTCTTGAATTTTAAATAAGTCCTAAGTAGAGGGAAATCTGACAAGACTCTAAAGTCACAGTCAGTTAGTTGTCATGAGGTTTTTTTTAAGTGGTCTAGAACAATTCAGTTATTTTAAGCCAGGTGTAGATTGAATTAATTTATTTTGGGAAATGAGGCTCCACTAATTAGGTTCAGCCCTGAGGCCCATGGCAAGTTGTCAATATGGATTTTCATGTTGAAGGCAAGGGACTCCTTGTTGTACTCACCTGTGGGAAATCTTGCTTTATCTGCTGATCTGCAGGAAAGTTAGTGCCAGCCTCCACCCTTTGATGGACAATTAGCGAGCAGTGGACTGTGAGAAAACAGGGAGATTGTGTAAAATGCTAACCGTTTGCAACTCCAGATGGTTCTGTTTTTTTCTGTAAGTAGGAGGAACCTCAGATGTTTTAGAATCATACAGAAAGCATTTTTAGGAAACATTCAGCAAACTTGGCCTTGAAATATAGCATTGAAACATGTCAAATATTTTACCATAAAGGAAAATGATTCTGAAAACTCTTTGAAAGATATGACTAAAAATTAAGAAGTACTCACTCTCTATTTTCATTCTTACTAATTATCTATAAGATTACATGATAAAACTTGTCTATAGAAATATGAAATCTAGTTCATTTTCTCAGTGCATCTTGTTCTATTCCAACCGTGTAGTTTAATCAAACTGCTCTCCCTCCCTCCCTCCCTCTCTCTCCCCCTGCTTTCACTCTCTTTTTTCCTCTAGTTCTTTCCTTCTGTCTACCTATCCTCCCCTTCCATCTCTCCTTGATTCACACTCTCCTTTCCTCCATACTCTCTTATTATTCAGGAGTCACATGACCTCTTTACCTCCTGGATAGATCTCTCAAGTCATTTTGCATTAATCCACTTTGAAGGGGCCTGTAGATTCCTTGAATTGAGCATGGCTGAGAAGTAGAGCATACCATTTAGGTGAAAATCTTAGAGCAGAGATAGAGAGAAGAAAGCTGGATGGAAGATGCTTTTCAGCAGAGTGTTGTGGTTACAAGTAACGAAAAACTGCTGACGATTGGGCAAAGAATTGCATCCATCAGTGTTTTTACTTGGTTATCATCAGAGAAGCTTCTTCTCGCAGTAAATGGGAACTAACACAGAGGCCCACAACTGGATAGTGTACAGAGAGTCAGAGACCCTGGAACACTCAATTTTATTTTGTATGTATTTATCAAACCTGTCCTTTCAAGGCAAGGGAGCTATTCAGATGAGGATGAGGAAAAGTTGTAAGAGTCAAGAGGGGGGTCCAGCCCCTCCCCCTGGCTCAAGGCTGTGCGAGGTGTCCCATCAAAGAAGTGGGCTCCAAAATGCCTGTTCATGCACCAGGGATGGATTCTGATCCCACTGTCAGGGCTTGGACTTGCCTCTACTAAATGTACCTCCCCATGGGAGGCCTTACCTTCTTGTAGGAGGGAATGGGGGGTGGGTTGGGAGGGGGAAGCTGGAGAGGCGGGAGGAGGGAAGGGGGGATTTTGATATGTAAAATGAACACAAAAATTTTTTAATTAAGAAAAAAAGTCAACAGGGATTGAAGTCACCAAGGAAACAGTTTCTTCCAGACATAACCAGACTGATGGACAATAGAACTCACAGAGACTCTGGAAGCATACACAGGGCCAGAAGAGGTTTAAGCTAGATGAGGTCTCAGTGCTTAGAGGGAGAAGTGGACATGATCTACCATCCTTAATTAAGATGTTGTCTCCAAATCAACAGCCCCTTGAAAAGGAAAAATTAGTTTTATACAATGGAGTCTCACTGGGTATACAAACCACATTTAAAAGTAGGCTGCATACCCAGCAGGAGATGGACAACACAAACAAACTCAGAAGTATTTCTGGAAAATTTTCTCACGTGGCTTTGTTTGAGCATCATTTTTTTATTTTACTTGTCTTTTGTGTGTATATTATAGCTTCTAATTGTTGTTTCTACAGATTTTGATGTGTGTGTGTGTATGTGTGTGTGTGTGTGTATCTGTCAGTACGTGTGTACTTCTTGTGCTTTTTTTGTTTTTAGATTTTTTTTACTTGTTTTGTTCTCTTTGTTTTCTATATATAGAGAAAACATGCATGGAGTTGGATGGGTAGAGGGGTGAGGAGGATCTGAAAGGAAATGGAGGAGAAAAAAAAAAAACCATGATCAGAATATATTGTATGAATTTTCAATAAAATATCATTATAAAAGCAAAAAATAAACAAATAAGGTCACAGTGATCCACTCTAACTTGAGGTTGGAAATAGGCCTTTTCCCTCCAGCTATGGAGGAAAGTTTGGTTCCCAGTTCTTGGAATAAAGACTCAACAGATGAGAATGTTCCCACCCCTGGCTACCAAACTCTAAACAGAATTTTGCTCTGTTGGATAGGCTGACATAATATTCCTGATGATTCACCTGCTTCAGGCCTCTGAGTACTAGAAATACAGTCATGCAATATCATGGCCTAGCAAAAGCAAATTTAAAGACACCAAAATGCTCTCACAAAACTTCTCTGTGTCTAAGTCGGTGGCTATAGTGTGTTTTACTAGTTCTGTGCTGAGATCTCTGGCCATTGGTATCAGAAGCACAATGTACACTCCTCATGACGTTTTTTAGATGGATATGAATCATGTGTGGAGTTTTTTCTCTATTTCAGAGGTGTTACATAGTCATGTCTCAGCTTTTCGTTCAAAATTGTCATGATAAGCCAAGGCAAAGTACTTCTCATACTACTAGACCGTCCATAAGACACTTTTCTTTACATCCCTGTTGTGTATCAGGTCCTTTAAAAGTCACAGAGCCTGCTATGGTAAGTCAGAAAAAAAGTATATGGTTATCTTGGAACCAACACCCTACTGGAGAAGACTCTAAGATGGAATCTCAACTATTTCACTGAAAAGTATTTAAACAGGAATTACTTAAAAAATTAGCAACATGAGCTAAGAGCTTGATGAAATAGCACACACATACACGGACTCCATTTTATTTTATTATTTTTTTTGGGGGGGGTAAACTTCCAAGGATCCAGCGGACAGCCATTCTGAGAATATTTCCCAATTCAACATGATTTTATTTGTATCTGTCATAGGTGACAGGCTCAGCTGTGGTTCTATAAACACAATAACTGGTTAACATTTTTAAATATTAAAAAGTTGAGCTCAGCAGCTGTCTCTGCTCAGCAGTACTATCCTTAGAGAAAACTCTCTAACAGAAAAATAAGAGTTACAATGGGTATGGCTTTGGATGTAATTATACTTGGTATATGGTTACACACCTGCATGAAAAGAAGCTGTTTCTAAGTTGGGCTTATTTCCACCAAGGACGAAAAGAACAGCTTGTTAATTCTCTTTGTAGAGACTAAAAACGTGTCTAAGAGGGATTTTCCTGTCATTATTCCTGTTAAACTTTTAATAAAATGAAACCTATGCCACTGTAGACATGTTACTGTTAGATATCATTTTCTTAAAATGAATTTATACAAAAATTAAAATGGCATGAGGTGAAACTTTTTAATATACTTATGAAATTTAGGAAGGAAACAAAAATAACATGAAAGTTGTTCCTGATGTATTAGTTCTTAGAGAAATTCATATGTGTTATGACCATATTTACCCTGCTCACCAACTCTTCTAAGACCTGCACACTTCCCTACATATATTTTTTCAGTCTTTGGGACAGTTTAGTATGTCACATTTGCCTTTTAGCTCTTGGAGGATGCACTCTGATTTTTCTGGAACCTCATTCTCCTTAATTTTGATTTTTATTTCTTGTCATGTTATTTTGTGATTTGACAAGTTGTTGCCACAGGCATGGACTTCTTCACTGTTTTTAGGTGTTCCACTCACACCCCAGGACTAGTGCTTTCTGCCGTTGTATCTTTTTCTGTCAAACTTACATTATCTGCTATTTCTATTCTGTCACCAAAAGCCTGATTAAGAAAAAGCAACCCAGAAGACTGACTCTTTCATGTGGTTGACAGGTTGAAGAGAGTGGAGTGGACATAGTGGGCACACACTTCCTTGAAGAGATACTGTCTAGGTGTTTCTGCTGGATGGTTTTATGTCAACTTGACAAAAAACAAAGTTGTGTGAGATGAGGGAATCTCAATTAAGAAAATGCCTCTGTCTTAGTTAGTGTTTATATTGCTGTGAATAGACACCATGACCATGGCAACTCATAAAAAGGAAAACATTTAACTGGGGATGGCTTACAGTTCACAGGTTCAGTCCATTGTCCTCATGACAGGAAGCATGGAGGCACACAGGCAGACATGGTGCTGGAGAGGTAGCTAAGAGTTCTCTATCTGAATAGGCAGGCGTAAGAGAGACTGAAACACTGGGCCTGGTGTAAGCATCTGAAACATCAAAGCCCACCCCTAGTGACCTATTTCCTCAAACAAAACCACTCCTACTCTAACAAGAACACATCTGCTAATAGTGCCAGTCCTTGTGAGCCTATGGGGCCATTTTCATTCAAACTACCACAACCTCTATAATACTGCACTGTAGGCAAGCCTGTAGGGCATTTTATTTAGTAACTAATGGGGAAGGCCCAGATCACTGTGGGTGGTGCCATCCCAGGGCTGGTGGTTCTGGGTTCTATAAGAAAGCAGGCTGAGCAAGCCAAGATGAGCAAGCCAGTAAGCAGCACTCCTTCATGGTTTCTGTATCAACTCCTGCCTCCAGGTTCCTGTCTAGGTTGAATTTCTGTCCTGACTTTCTTTGGTGATGAAGTGTGATGTAGAAGCATAAACTGAACAAACCCTTTCTCCTCAAGTTGCTTTTGGTTATGGTGTCTCATCACGGAAGTAGTAACCATAACTAGGACATTGTCAATAAAACCTGGCTGGATGGAAATTATAGTTCAAGTCACAAAGTTCCTATTAGTTCATCTAAAGACTTAATATTACAGTAAGACAATTAAATCATATAATCTGCAGAAGTGCAGTTGGAATTTCTGAGTTTCTGCAGGAGAGAAGTGTCTTTCTTTTAATGTGAACTTCCAGAATCATGAATTTAAGGAAATGGTGAGTTGCACCTCAACTTTCCTTTTATGCTGAATTATTTTTTATGGCAGTATTTAGAGTTGCAAAGAAGATTATGGAAAAAAGACACATTATCTACCCACAGTTTCTATTTTAAAAAACGCCCAGGCCTGCATCCTCACCTACATGTCAGGAAGGATATGTTGGACAATAAAGCACCCACTGTGGGTTAGACACAAACAGCAGGAGGAGGCAAATGGGAGGCCAGCGACTTAAGAACCTTTACTGTGGCGCTACATTTTTGCTTCTATTTTAAAGTATTTTGACAAATATCATTTGTATTTAAAATTTACTTGTTCTATATGACATCCATTAGTGGGAGTGTGTGCTATAGCAGTAATCTCAAATATTTACGTTAAAAATTAAAGAATAATTTTATTGAACAATGTACTTTTTGGCTAGAAGCCTTCACCAGGCTCAGGTCTCTGATTCTGGTTGATTATTAAGAACACTGGTACCACATCTGGGGTCTGTGCTCAGTTGATTCTTGGCCTTTGTGTAACATACTTGGTTGCTTCTTGGAGAACACATGTCTTTGTGTCTCACACACCAAACAGCCAAGGCTCCTTGTTCTCTGTCACACAACAGCCCTATTGCATTGTCCTAATTCTCTGAGCAGATCCACTAGAAAATTCCCCATGACCTTTAAAACATGCTAGAGCAAAGGAGAATAACATTTAATTTAGTACGAACTTGACTGTAGTTTCTTTCATTTCTCTTAAGTATAAAAGCTCCAAAAATTTACTGCAAGACAGGAAAGCTTAGATGCTTGTGCCAAGAAATGTTTGGAATTCTTCATGTCCACAGAAAATTGAAGTTGGAAACTCTAAATGACTGTGCTCTGAGTCATCAAAGTAAAGACCAAAAGTTCAATTGACCCTGAGTATCATAAGCTCTTTAGATCATACTGCAGCAGACAAAAGGGTGATATTGGAGTAGCCAAAAGAGGAGAGCTACAAGGGGGTGGTGGCATTATTTATAATGTTCATTTCATAGTGGACTGTGAATGTTATCAGAAAGGATACCCTCATCAGAATTTTCAATTAAACACATACAAATTCATTACCAGTAATATACTGGTATTGAAGAAAGTTTACTTGAATAATGGCCAGTGGCAGCATTCTGTGGCATAAATAAGTAAAGTATAAAATGTTGAAGGGGTCATCTGTTATTGTTATATTCCACAGGGAGGAGATAAATTTTTTATAAATTTAAAGCAGGCATTATAGAATGCCAGATTACTAACTGTGCCTGAAGTTATCAGAAGGTAAATCCACAAGCAAACCTAGTCATAATGTGGCAATATATGAGTCATTTCATGCTTCACATGCTCATGAGATTGGCAGATTTACAGACTCAGGATTGTTTGTTAAAGTTATAATAAATCAAAATTTCAAAGGATACTGGTACTTATACAGAGACATTTGCATAAAAAGAACAAACTGAAATATATATTAATTTTGGAATATAAGAGTTCTACTTACTTGAGTCCTTTCTGATAATTTTATTCATCTGTTATCAGCTAACAAAATAGACAACAAACCTATAACATGTGTCTGAGTCAGGGAGGAGAAAGGGAGAGGGAAGAGGGCAGGAGGGAGAGGAAGAGGGAAAAAGGAAGTAGGAGAGGGAGAGGCTCAGTGAGGTCGAGAAACATGGAGAAAGAGGGGGGTGTAGCATTCCATTTTCAGAGTACAGGGAGCTTGGTACAGTCACTTTGAAGACACTCTGAAATCATTTTTCTCCCCACCTACTGAAATCAAGGTCCTTATTACTGTTATAGCACAGGGACTTTCAGCAAGGTCCATGTGATTGCGATGGCTTCATATTGAGTTATTTGCAAATCAACAAAAATGCAACTACAGTGATTGTGGTAGTAACTGACTGTGATAAGGAATTAGTATATGTTGACTGGATTTTGGAAAAGATTCTGTGCCGTCTGTCCTTATCTCTCTTGCTAAACATTCCCATGTTTTGTAAACTGGTAGATACTAGTTAAAGCACAGTTGCCCCTGCAGTGTGCTGAATTTACTAGAGTGTATACATGGTAAGCTGTCTACTTTTTTTATTATTTGTTACTTCTCTGCCACAAGACACATACCAGACATTACTGGTAAACTTACAGGAAACATTGTTTTTCCAGCACGTGAATTCTAGGTATCAAATTCAATGCACAACATTTATTGTTCTTTGTATTTTAAAATACACTGCAGAGTACTAGGAGTCAAAGCAACATGGGACAGGAATAGAACAAAGATTGTGGCTAATGTAACAAGATAGAGAGCCTAGAAAGAGTTGATTTTATTGTCAAAAGATTATTAAACTATTCAGTACAAGTATTTAATGCAAAAGATGTCTTAGCCTATTTTCTCCTCTAAAACTGACACATTTTATTTTTAAGTAAAAATCTCTTAAACCTGGTAAAACTATTCTAAATTTTTGAAGTTTTACATATATGTGACAAAATTATTTGTCTCTCTATTGTGGACTTATTTCAATGTCCTAATTAAGTTCATCTTAATTCACCTACATTGTCATAAATGACATAATTTCCTTTATTTCATGAATATTTAATAACCCCTTGCTGATATATACTACATTGTCTTTTCTTGTTTACCATTTGATAGACTCATTATTTATATATCTTGGATATTAGCAGAAATGCACACTTGAGAAGGGATGCAGATATCCTTCCAAAATACCAATTTGAATTCTTTTGCATAATTATCATGAATTATGATTACTTGGTCATATCACACATAAATAAGTTTGCCATTGTGCTTTAATTTTAATACTCTAGTGTATTTTGAAGTTTTATAGTGTGATGTCTCTTTCTTTGATCTTGGTCACAATTGCTTTGATATTCAAGGTAATGTTTTGTTCTATGGAATTCTAGTGATTGTTTACCCTATTTCTGTTAATGATACTACTAGAATTTTGATGAAGATTTCACAGAAAATTTATGCAGTTCCTGAACCCACATATCTTTTCAATGGTTTGTATTTTCTTTAATTTTTACTTTTCATTCTTATTCTAGAAACTATAGTTAATAGCACTACTGTATTCTTAAATATTGTGAAATGGGAAAGTTTATGGTTCTCACTAACACAAAAATAGTATCTATAGGACTGCTGTAGTTAGATTTGTGCTGTGTTTAAATACTCTGATTAAATCAACCTAAAGACATAAGGGTTTATTTGATTTATACTTTCAGGTCATAATTCAGCACTGAGGGAAGTCAGGTCCTGTGTCTCAACATAATTGTACCATGTCTGCAGAAAGTCCCTACTTACCTGCCACCTCTGAGAGGCAAACAAGGGCAATAGCAATAGCTCTTGTTTTGGGAGTCACTTGGACCACCGTGACCAACAATTCAAATGGAGGGTCTCATGCTTGCGACTGGGGATTTTATTAGGTAGATATTTTGTATGGAGCACTGTCAGCCCAAGTGCCATCACACACACACACACACACACACACACACACACACACACACACACACACCACCAAAGGTACAATGGTGGAACTCATATCTTGGAAGTAAGCAGCAGCTAATTGGACTTAAGACCCACTCAACAGGAAGAAAATCAAGATGACTGGTACTAGAGAGGATGAAGAGGCCATGGTTCTTAAAGGAGAACCTTATATTATTACTTTGCTGGAACAACAGATTTCCTGGCTGCATTCTACATGTTATCTTGTACCCATAGATACATGCAGCTCTCACCTGTCATCAAAGAAACTTCACTCTGTGGCAAATGGACCTTACTGAAAACCACAACTGCATACATAGCAGGGATCAGTGGATACTTTTTTTTTGTTTGTTTTTGTTTTTGTTTTTTGAGACAGGGTTTCTCTGTGTAGCTTTGCGCCTTTCCTGGAACTCACTCTGTAGCCCAGGCTGGCCTCGAACTCACAGAGATCTGCCTGCCTCTGCCTCCCGAGTGCTGGGATTAAAGGCGTGCACCACCACCACCCGGCCCGAGTGGATACATTTTCAACACAACTTCTGTACCTAAGACTCAGGAAATACCACAAAAGCGAAGGCAGAAATACTGTTCAAGGCAGAAGCCTGGGAAGTCTGAACTGAGGTTGTATTTTCTAGAAATGGCTGCTTAAATGAGAACTGAACAGTGAGAATATCAATAGCCATGCTAATTTGGAAGGGAAAAAATTTCAGAGTCCCACCCCTAGACAAAAAAATCACAGGCAACTCATGACTGCCGACAGAGAATGAATTTCTCTATCCCAGGGATGAGCCCCATAATTAGTTGTCCAATGCAGTGGTCAGCCCTGAAGTCATATATACATAAACATCAAAAACAGACTCAATGTGTTATATTTATGTATCTGTGTATGTGTGTGTGTGTGTGCGCGTGTGCGTGTGTGTATGTGTGTGTGTGTGTAATCAAAGAAAAATGGCCATCAATTTTAGAAGGAGACAGAGGTGAAGACATGGGAGGGGCTAAAAAAAGAATGGGATGGGGAATGTTGAAATTATATTTTAATTTAAAATGCATTAAATCAAAAACTAACCAGGATAAGGAGGCGATGTTATTTAGTTTCATTTTGCAGTACAGTGTATACCCATTTTAGAGTAAAATATTGTAGAGGATAAATATACACATTTAAATTCATATACTTAAAATAGGATGTGGTGGTATTATGTTCCCAAAATATTGTGTACCCTAATAAACTTATCTGGGGTCAGAGAACAGAAAAGCCACTAGATACTTAGGATAGGCAGTGGTAGCACACGCCTTTAATTCTAGCATTCCAGAAGCAGAAATCCATGTGTTCAAGGATACAGCCAAACATGGTGACTCATGCCTTTAATCCCAGGGAGTGGTGGTAGAAAGCAGAAAGGTATATAAGGCGTGAGGACCAGAAACTAGAAGCATTTGGCTGGTTAAGCATTTGGCTGGTTAAGCTTTTAGGTTTTGAGCAGCACAGTTCAGCTGAGAACCATTCGGATATGAGGACACAGAGGCTTCCAGTCAGAGGAAACAGGAACAGCTGAGAAGTTGGTTAGGTGAGGTTAGCTGTGACTTGTTCTGTCTCTCTGACCTTCCAGTGTTCGCCCCAATAACTGGCCTCAGGTTTGATTTTATTAATAAGAACTTTTAAGATTCATGCTACAATGGGACTCTTATGGAAATTGTATTTCAAATAAAAGGCACTGGTAATTTGTAAGTGACTTGACATCCAATTTGTTTCATCATGTGAGGAATTATAATCCCACAGCATAGCATGGGTAGACATTTTGATCCAAAAGATGATTCAGAATTTGATCATGTCTCAATACCTAAAATATTTCAACTTGCATATTCCATCAACCTAGGCAGTATTGTAAACTTGGCTTCATATACACAAACACATTTTCAAAACCACTTGTTGCTGTCTTTGGAGAAAGTCCATATTTATCAAATGCATCTTTCTTAACTAATACTCATGTGATCTGTTCATGTACCAGGATCAGTTGTAATCATTTTAAAGATGCGGACTCATTTCTTCCTTCTGAAAAACCCTACTGGAAGCATGCTGTTGTTTTCCCCTTTTGTGGAGAAGAAGATAAAGTATATGGAGGTCAATCCACTTGTCAAACTGTCATGGCAAAAGAGTGGCAGGACCCAGAGTCTTCAGTATAGACCAGACTCACCAACAGTAGCTCCCTGAGTTAAGTATCTAGAGACAACTCTATTTCCAGGGAAAATAATGACACCTTAGCAGCCTAATCAGCACAGCACACATGCATGTTTTCTATTGGGTCCTGGGCATGTTTGGATAAAGATGTGGTGGTCCAGGAATCCACTGCATCATCCATTGCTCTCAGCCATTCATCAACCCCTACAGATCTTGTCATTGTAGTTCAGGACCGTGACTGAAGAACAGATGAAGTATAAGAAGCCTTGTTTTATAAAATCAATTATAGGAATTAAAGGATGGGATTACATAGATGATGTAGTTTGAAAACTGTCACTAGATGGAAAGACCATGGTCAGAAAAATGAGATGACCAATTTTCTGCCATTCAAAATAGATGATTCTGATCAATTTTTATGGAACCATAAGAAAATAAACAGGCTTTTGCTCACATTAGTGACTGAAATAAACTAACTGTTGAAACTCTCTGAAGAAGTGACTAGATAGAGCACAATTACATTTTTTTGTTTGTTTGTTTTTTTGTTTTTTTCGAGACAGGGTTCCTCTGTGTAGCTTTGCGCCTTTCCTGGAACATTTACATATTTTTAATAGCCCTTTTCTCTATTTTTATTTTCTCTTCTTTCAAAGGGAAAAATAAGGCCTATTAGTTAATGCTGCAAAATGAAGAATTTTTTGAAAGATTAAGCATGTTTTAATGCAAGTTGGTTACTAACTTTAAAATAAAATTTTGATATGTTTCTCTAGGGAAGAAATATATAGCTAGACTTTATTATCCCGTTTCTCCTGTCAGTATTGCTGTGTACCAGCTAATATATGAGGAATGCATAAAAGAAGGAAAATAGCATACTCTCTAGACAGGTAGGTTAAAGGCTAGTATAGAGTCGGGGTTTTATGATATGTCTCAATATGATGAGTTGTCTCTTACTTACTCTGAACATTCTTAAGAAGCACAATGGAGCCTCACAGATGGTTGACTTCTGCAGTGGAAATCAGCGCTTGCACGGTTACTGCCTGTGTCCTCCATTCTCAGTAAACTATTAGGCAGCACAACTTCACATCTCCAGAGCACTCCAGAGCCATCTGCTCGTTCTCCACCAAAGTACGGAAATGTGAGTTTTTCCTCTCATCTCTTGCATGTGATTTTCTTCTTTTAATTTAAATCTCCAGGATCCAATGTGAATTTCATGTTCAGGAAGCCTCTGAAACCAGTGACATTTTGCAGTCTGTTCTGCTTCAGCAATAAAATACAGAAATGTTTAAGTCATTGCCGTCTGCCAGGTTCCTTCATAATATAAATTTTCACAGCATGGGTAGTGTCTGTAGTAAACATCGAGTTGACATAAAAATGGAAACAATGGCAAGAAAGTGTCAGAGAAAAATAAAACAACTGAAATGGGAGTTCAGATGTGAGAAGGGGGCTAACCATATGCTGATGATAAAAAGGCATCACCTCA
Source organism: Peromyscus aztecus (assembly GCA_902168405.1). Lineage (NCBI taxonomy): Eukaryota > Metazoa > Chordata > Mammalia > Rodentia > Cricetidae > Peromyscus > Peromyscus aztecus. The sequence continues at coordinate 18,938 of CABHPQ010189517.1, forward strand.
ATATGAAATTGTGAGGTTTGAAAACAAAATTTGACTTTGGCATTTATAATTTTTCAAATAAAAAGTTTTTCTTGTTTAGTCATGGAATAGAAAATAGCCATGGTTTTTTAAAAGTTAACTGAATAACAGCACCTCAGAACAAATTAGCATGAGAATCTATACCACAAAAACGTCCCACCTCTGACTCCCAAAGCACTCAGTGTGGTGGCTCCCTGGACAAGCACACCCCCCCACCTCTGGGTTTCTGTTGAGTCCAGCATTACTTGCTCATAGAGAGAAAATACCCATGTTGTTAGAGTTACAAATCTTTTCGTATCTGAGAAGTCCTGTAATTTATTTTATACAAAAAGAAAATCACTTCTGATCATGGACTCACTTCCCCCCAAACACAAGAATTTAATCACTTTCAGGGTTTTCAAAAAAGTATGTTTTCAAGCTGTTCTGTTATAAAATTCTTCTCATTACCAGCTTGCCCCTCATCAAATAAACTGATTTTCCACTTAGTAGGAAGGTTTGTGAAGGTTTCCCTGTTCCACAAGACTAACATTTCAGATCACAATGATTTAAGCCACTTCCCCTTCCATTTCTAATAGGATTGGTTTGAAAATTACACCAAGGTTTATAGTAGTAAACATTTCATAAAGCTCAAGAGCAGGCACCAGACCTCACTGCGCTCATTTCTCCCCTTACCTCCATGAGTTCTCAGGAGGAAATTCAGGTCCTCAGGATGGCAGCAGCCACTCTTGCAAACAGACCATCTGCTACCTCTTCCCTTTGTCAAAATGCCTTGCTTTAAGACAATAAATATTTCATACTTAGAACACAGGCTGCCAGGGTTCCAAGTAAGCAACCTGCTCACAGTTCACCCCCAACCTCTCAGTGCCTACCCACCCTACTCCCAAATGCTCCTCCTCTCCTTTATATAATATCCTGGCCTTTACCTCCAGCAGAGGCACCCTGCTGGACCAGAGACCTCACCAGGCCACCATAACTCCAGGTAGGCTGCACACCCTGGGATCAACCCTCACACTCTCAATCCTCACTGCCCCATATTGCCAATTCCCACCCCTCCCCATTGCCATGTCCCAACCTCCAACTGAGGCAGCAAACCCCCTTCTCAACAAGAGACTACCCTGGCCATCAGAAGTCCAGTCCCTAACTCATATGGAGACTCTCTATTCTACCAAAGGCCACTCCAGCCAGAAGACCAGATAGGAAACTGAAATCAAGGGGAAAAAAAATCCTTCCAAACTCAGAAGTTGGCACCTAGACCTATAATCACCCCAAACCTAGATGCTTAGATGCCAGTGTAAGAACACATTCTACAGCCAAGGCAATATGTCACCATCAGAGCAAGCTATTCTACTACAACAAGCCCTGAATATTCCATCACAGCAAATGCACAAGAAAATGACCTTAAAACCAACTTTATGAAGGTGATAGAGGTCATTAAAGGGGATATGAATAAATCCCTTAAATTGGGAAAAGACAATCTAAAAATTGTAGGAAATGATGAAATCCATAAAAACAAGACAAAAAAAAAACAATTGAAGGAAATGAATAAAATTGGTGAAGACATTAAATTGGAAATAAAAGCAATAAAGAAAACACAAACTGAGAGAATTCTGGAATGGAAAATCTAGGAAAGCAATCAAGAACTACAGATGAAAGTATCATCAACATAATACAAGAAATGGAAGAGAGAACATCTCAGGTACTGAAGATACAATAGAAGATATAGATACATCAATTAAAGAAAATCTTAAAACTAAAAATTTCCAAGCAAATGGACATAAGAAGCAAGGTGGTATAGCCATTCTAATACCCAACAAAAGAGACTTTAAAATTAATCAAAAGAGATAGGGAGGACATTCCATACTCATCAAAGGAAAAACCCAAGATGATCTTTCAGTTCTTAAAATCTGTGTCAGAAATGCAAAGGTACCCATAGTTGTAAAGGAAACACTACTAAAGTTTAAACCACACTGTGGTGATACTCCATTTGTACTGAAATGTGGTAATATTTTATTAGTATATTAATAAATAAAGTTTGCCGGAGATCAGAGGAAATAGCAAGCCATTTTAAGTAAACACAAAAGTCAGGCAGTGGTAGCACACACCCTTAATCCTATCACTTAGCAGGAAGGGTCTCCGTGTGTTCAAGGCCACATTAGGGAACAGAACCAAGCATGGTGACACCTGCCTTTAATCCCAGTACCAACCATAGAAACCTGGAGGTCTGTGCAGATAGACAGAAAGTGAAGGAGCTGTGTAGGAAGAGGAAGTGAGGTAGCTGGGCTAAGATAGCCAATGAGAGGGCAGAACAGCCAGGCAATAAAAGCCTGGGTAAAGAGGAAGTCATGGCATTTTGGAAGCTGCAGAGCTGGTGAGGCAATGTTGGCTGGTGGCTATTCCTATTTCCCTGATCTCTAAGGCTCACCCCTATATTTGGGTCCATGTTTTTTATTTAATAAGACCATTTAGATATTTGTCTACACCACTCACCAACCATCACACATTGGTAGTGGTGTATTCCAGTAACCTACTCTCACCAATGGACAGGTAATCAAGGCAAAAACTCAACAGAGAAATACTGATACTAACAGACTTTATGGCCCAAATGGACCTAACAGATATCTACAAGACATTTCATTCAAACACCAAGGAATATTCCTTCTTCTCAGTACCTCATGGAACTTGCTCCAAAATTGACCACATATTCAGTCACAAAGCAAGGCTCAAAGATACAAGAAAATTGAAATAACCCCCTGCATCCTATCAGATCACCATGAATTAAAGCTGGATTTCAACAACAATAGAAACAACAGAAAAGTTACAAATTAGTGGAAACTGAACAACTCTCTACTTAATGAAAAATTGGAGAAGATAGAAATTAAAGACTTCCTAGAATTCAATGAAAATGAATGTATAATTATACCCAAACTTATGAGATGCAATAAAAGAAGGTCTAAGAGAACTAAGTGCCTACATCAAAAAATAAATAAAAACAGAAAACTCTCATACTTGCAAATTAACAGCCCACCTAAAAGCTCTAGGAAAAAGAGAAGCAAGCACCTCCAAAGAGGAGTAGATGGATGGGAATACTCAAACTGAATGCTGAAATCAATATAATAGAAACAAAGAGAACAATACAAAGAATCAGTGGAGCACAGACTTGGTTCTTTAAGAAAATCAGCAAGATAGACAAACCCTATTGAAACTAACCAAAAAGCAGAGGTTGAATATCCAAATTAACAAAATCAGAATCATAAAAGGGGGATATAGCAGGTACGAAGGAAATTCAAAAAATCATTAGGTCATACTTAAAAACTTGTACTCTAAAAAATTAGAAAATCTAAAATAAGTGGATCTATTTCTTGATAGCTACCACTTACAAAAGTTAAAGTTAAAACAAGAGCAAATGAACAATTTAAATAGAACTGTAACTCCTAAAGGAACAAAAGCAGTCATTAAAAGTCTCCCAACAAAAGCGAAACTCAGGGCCACACTGTTTTAATGTAGAATTCTACCAGACTTTCAAAGAAGAGCTAATACCAATACTCCTCAAATTATTCCACAAAATAGAAATAAAAGGAACATTGCCAAATTCATTTTATGAGGCTACAAGTCATTCTGATACACAAACCACACAAATATTCAACATAGAGAACTACAGACCAATTTCACTCATGAAATTAGATGCAAAAACACTCAACAAAATACTTGAGATGTACTATTTAAGAATTAGAAATAGAAAGTGAAAAACTGATAAACTATGACTAGGGATATATTTTTTCTTTTTTCCTTTTTTATTAATAAGCAATTTTCTATTCATTTTTACATACCAACCACTGATCCCCCTCTCCTCCCTCCTCTGCCCCCCTCAGCTTTCCTCCCCAACCCACCCCCCATTCCCACTTCCTCCAAGTCAAGGCCTTCCATGGGGAGTCAGCAGAGCCTGGTACATACAGTTGAGGCAGGTCTAAGCCCCTCCCCGCTGCACGAAGGCTGTGTAAGGTGTCCCACCATAGGCACTGGGCTCCAGAAAGCCTGTTCATGCACCAATAATGGATAAGCAGGTCAAACTACACAACTGTCTTGCCTCTGCAGAGGCCCTAGTCAAGTCTCATGGAGGCTCCACAGCTATTGGTCCACAGTTCATGAGTTCTCACTAGTTTGGTTTGGTTGTCTCTGTAGATTTCCCCATCATGATCTTAATGCCCCATTGCTCATAGAATCCCTGTTCTCTCTTCAACTGGACTCCTGGAGCTCAGCCTGGTGTTGGGCTGTGGATCTGCATCTGCTTCCATCAGTTACTGGACGAAGGCTCTATAATGACAGTTAGGGTATTCACCAATCTGATTACTGGAGTAAGCCAGTTCAAGCACCATCTCCACTATAGCTAGCAGTCTAAAGTGGGGTCATCCTTGTGGATTCCTGGGAACTTCCCTAGCTCTCTGTTTCTCCCCATCACCATGATATCTCCCTCTATCATGGCATCTCTTTCCTTGCTCTCCCAGTCTGTCCCTATTCCAGCTCAACCATTTCATTTCCTTTTGTTCTCATCCCCCATTCCCTACCCTCAATTGCCCCCCCCCCAGTTTACTCATGGAGATCTCATCTATTTCCCCCTTCCAGTGTGATCCATGCATCCCTCAATAAAGAGTTTTATACAGTGTTTCTATGGGAACATAAAAACATAACTTTCATTGTATATCAATGTGTATGTACAAGGCTCTATGCGTACATCATAAAATTAAAAAGGATAGCCCAAAGCAAAATACATTTTAATCATGTAAAGATTTAAGAGTGGAATAAAATATGTGCTTAATCTTATTTAAAGCAAATAAGAGAAAGAAAACTATGTATAAATTCAAGGATAAACATGACTTCACAATGAGGCAGTGAAAATATTTTCCAATATATCAATAGTTTTAAAAAATAGATAAATGTTACTGGGTGAAGAGCACGGGCTATAGAAGAATTTAATACTAATGTTAAAATAAGTTGTATTTCACCTGATGGACCAGGTACCAGAAGACAAACTATGACATTTGAGAGTAAACATGAAGGAAATTATTTAACTATATGTCTCCATTTTCTACTTCAAATCATGAAAATATACAATCTGTTCATGCAAATTTGTACATAGTATCTCAATTTGAACTAATACTTATTCCATGCACTAATTATAATTATCAATTTTTGAGATAGTCATTGTGGTAGCATTAATGGTAAAATTATTTAATATTTGTTCAAGCCTACATGATTGTGAAGAATTCATTTGACATATGAGAAAGTACCACGTGAAGTTTTCTGTATAGAATTGTAATTTAACATCTGCCAAGGCATTGTTTAATGATATTATATTATAAAATCTTATGTTGCTCATTAAGAAACACCCATCTACTGTTGATTAATGACATCAAATATCAACCATTTTACAAGATCCTCTTAGCTGGACAGATTCATGTAAAATGACACTTGACATATGTTCTGAAAGAACCCATCCTTCTCCTTATATGACATTAGTAGTGCATTTATATCTACAATTAGATTTGTAGAACTATAGAGATGGCATGTTATAATTCTTTCAAAATATTTGTTTACTGTATACAAGTCAATGTGCTTCAAATATTCTACTTTTCTTATGATTCACAACATTATTGATAAATCAATCATGAAGTACCATCATAAAAATCTTCAGTTTAATGTACAATTTCATTTATATTGTATACATCTTTATTTTGGAGAAAAATGGCCTCAAACTAGAAACTATACTCCTCCTTCAGTGTTTCAAAGACACATTAATGAATAATGCTAGGAACCATCGGATCCTGTGTTTTACATACATTCATAATAAATTCATCGCTCAAATGAAATGTTAAACATTCTACTAGATGACTTTATATAATATTCATCAGTGTGCATACTATAGAGGTTCTCTATTGGTAGATGAAAAACTAATGTTACAACAACAGAAATTTAAATTTTATAAATTTTCTCAGGAATATTAATTTTATTATGCTATAGAATTTAAAAATGATAAAATATTTGAGATTGTGGAGAATAACAAATAAAATAATGCTACAAGAGTGTCATCCCCTCCTGAGCCCTGTTTTTTGCCTCTGGAGGAATGAACCTGGTCAATAATAGCTGTAGAAGTTTGCTTTGGTGCTGGGTCAGTGTATACACTTTTCCATTCTTTCCTCACTGGTTAGAAGTGTCAGTTGTTATTAAATTGGTCATATTTCACTGTTACACACTGACCCAGAGACTCCAGATCTGCTGTCTAGGATGCCATTGTTTGTCTACCTTGACCCTTTTGACATGGGCATGGGAAATAGTACTGAGTGAGGAAATTATTCAATCTTTTCTACGTCAAAAACAATTTAGGAGTCAAAGAAAAAAATTTTTAACTTCTGATTTTTTCACTAATATTTGTTCTTTGAGAATTTTAGATAACAAATTTTGATCTTATTAATACACACCCCCACCTTCTCCATGATCTGTTTCTCTTCTGATTCTACCCAAACTTCTATCCTTTTTATTAACCCATCCAGACTAATTTGTGTGACCTAAATGTTCTTTAAAGAATGTTCTTCTACTAGAGTGCAGTCCACTTGTCAGGGAATTTACTCTTAAAGAAAACTGGCTTTCGCTCTTTGGGCTGCTATCTATAGGCAACAGCTCCTTTGCCAGGGAGGACCTTCATGATAACCCTGTATCTTCCTTCATATCGAGATTTCATTTGACTTAAGCTGGTATAGGTCTTAAGCATGCTGTCACAACTGTTGGAAATTCATATATGCAGCTGCCCCACTGTACATAGAAAACAGTGTCTACTTGTAGTTATGCACTGACTCAAGCTCTTACAGAATTTTCTGAGAACCCTTCCGCAATGATCCCTGAGCCTTTGGAGGGTGCACTGTAGTGTAGATGTCTCATTTAAGACAGCATTCCAGAGTCTCTTATTTTCAGGATCTTGACAAATTGTGAGTCTCTGATTTCATCACTATATAAAATAGGAGCTTCTTGAGAAATGAACTAATCTGAGGTCATAATGATTAAGTCACAGGAAGATGACTTACTATTTGGTGTGATGTAAATGAAAAATGCCCCAATAGGCTCATATGTTGGAATTCTTGGTTCCCAGTTAGTGGAACTCTTCAGGAAAGATTATGAGCCAGAAGTTTCTCCAGTCCCACCCAGCCCCATGGTCCTGCAATCACTTATAAAACAATCATTGAGAGGCTTATATTAATTACCAATTGTATGGCCTATGTCAGGCTTCTTGCTGGCTACCTCTTATAACTTAACCCATTTCTATTAATCCATAAGTTGACACGTGGCCATGGCATTACTGGTCTGCTGACATCTTGTTGTTCCTTTGGTGGCGGCAGTGTCTCTCTCTCTCTTCTCCTTTCTTCTCTCTGTATATCTGCTTGGATTTCCCACCTGCCTCTAAGCTGCCTTGCCATAGGCCAATGCAGCTTTGTTTATTAGCCAGTGGAAGCAACACATATTCATAGCATACAAAAAGACATCCCACAGCAGAGATTGAACTTTGAGGTTTCAAAAGTCTACTCAGATCCAGTCTTACTCACTCTGCCTGATGCCTGTGGATATATAACACTCTCATCTAATCTTGCAGTGCCATGGCTGTTCACTTCCTGTGCTAGTGATCATGGACTAATTCTCTAAAGCTCTAAGCAAGTGCCCACTTATTTTTTTAAACAATAGTTGTAATAGTTATGGTGTCTCTTCACAGCAATAGAGTAATACAATGTTTTTTAGCAAAATGATGATAGTAGGTTCTCCCTTAGGATCTATGACCAGCCTGAACACAGGTTCTTTATCCTGCTGATGGAGCCAGGTATGGGTTCATCTTATTGAATAGATTTTTCATCCAATCAGAAAGTAGTTGGTTTCTCTCATAATGTTCAGGCCATTGTTGCATCAGTGGGCATGTCTTACCAGGACAGTTGTTATTGTAGCCCGCAAGGTTAACCTCTAAGTAAGACTGATGATTATTTTTCTCGTCTGGTAGCATATGTAGACTTTTTCATCTCTAAAACAGCTAGCCAGTAGGGATGAACCTTCCAAATGAGTACAAACCAGCTTGATTTCTCCATGTTCTATGATTCAAGTTTGTGGTACCTTCATCAATAGGATTTTCCCCTAAAACATTCATTGGTAATATTCTGAGTTCAATGAAAATGCACTGATCAACAACTCCTAAATGATGTGACCTATTTCCAGTATCGAGCTTTTTATTTGTGGTGTCTAGGGGTGATACAGTTGCCTGGTTTTAGGGTAACTCCACTTAATCCCTTAGAGTGTGTGTGTGTGTGTGTGTGTGTGTGTGTGT
>CABHPQ010189518.1:0-22776 GCA_902168405.1 Peromyscus aztecus
CGAGAGTAGAAGAGAAACTGTCTAGAGAAAGATGAAAGTGTTAGGAAAGAGAAGTAGTAGGGAATGAAATATGTTTGAGATATTATATACTTTTATGAAAATGGCCTTATGATACCTAGTCTTACCTAGTCTAATAATTACAAGAATGCACCATATGGTAGGAATTTTAAAAATGATCAACCATTAATTACAGTGTATGCTACAAATGGAGAGTCAGTGCAACCAAGTCCAAAGGGCTGCTGTCAATTGGGTATAATCCCTCAGCACAGTAAAACAATTTAAAAATTATACAAAATCTGAAACTTGTTTGCACACTGAGGTAGGAAACTGTAGGGATCGGAATATCATCTGGGGCTCCATGTTGTTTGGACTATGCATACATTCTTCTAATAATGCAACCTGAGACCCTTATCTTTATATACTACATGCCCCCCACACACATGGGGGGGGATAAAAAGACAAAGACAGAGACAGAGAGTCAGAGAGAGGAGAGAGAGCCCCCAACAAGAAACCTAGAAACTATTTGGTGACTTGGGACTATGCCCTGCATTAAGTAATGCATATACCTGCTTTAAACAATGGTAATAAATAACTCCCCTTCTCAACTCCTTGATAACAACACTCCATTTCCACTCAAGAACACCCTAGAACTCAGGAACTACAGGCAAGGAATCAATATAGCCTGGAGGTTTTGAGCAAATGTGCTCTAATGAAAAATATCTTACAAGAAATTTTTAAGAATTTCCCATTTGATATCTTAAGTAGAGGCATAATTAGATGTGCATATGATTATAATCAGGTGTATTATGGGAAGGACATGCTCAGAGATAAGACATTAAGTAACTTGTCTGTCAATCAAAATAGGCAACAACTCAAACTATGCCCTTTTTTCAAGACTACTGCTTTTATAAGATTTCAAGAATCAAACCCAGAGCCCTTTAGTGCCTTAATTCGTGTGACCCGCTATTAATCTTGATTAATCTCTAAAGGTAAATATACCTTCTTTTACCTTTAAAGTTACTTTGTAACTTTACTTGATGTAAAGTTTCCCTGCTCCCTTGCAATCTGTAGGAGCCTTCATTTCAATTTCTTGCATCCCAGGCCCCAAACCTGGAGGGAATCAGCCCGACTCCAACCAGTATTAACACCACTATGCCAGATTATTGTCCATGCTACTGAACTTCAGTGTAGGTTCACCCAGACCCACTGAGTCAGATTTAAATATCAGTCTTTGTCTCCAGTCTTTGGTTAGTTTTTCAGTACATATATGGTGATATACACATCAATATTGATCAAAATATGTTCACCTTCAAGTAAAGGACACTGGAAATCTTACCTACTTGAAAGCTGCTATAAAGGAGAAAAGAATAGAGTAGAGAAAAATGACAGGAAGTATAATTTCATGGCATCTTCCAGTTGGGACCAACAAGGGCTAGAGCCAAGGGGAATATAGGTGCCAGCTGTTCTTCGTCAACTTCACACTTCCATGTTCCTTGGGACATTCATATCATGTCTTCTTTTGATTTCCCTAGATGCAATGACTCTAATGAGGACTCCTGGTTCTATTGTGAATTTTAGGTTTGTTGTTGTTTCTGAACCATTGAAAGACAGCATCAGTAGTTGCTTCTTTTATTTCTGAATTGTGGGTCTCCTTTTCCTTAGGAGCCACGGGCCCATGAGGGCAAAGGGAGCAGAAATGCTTACCAAGGTTAGGACAGCTGTAAGCATGATGGAAATAACTTCAGGAGTCAGCTTCAGAAAAAACAGCTCATTTTATTTTTCTAAAGATAAGGTATGTAAGAGTTCTAAGGGTTACAGGTGGAAAGGGCTGACCGGTCATGACACAGCACCTAATTATCATATGGGTGGGAGGAAAGAGTGAACTTATGTGCTGACTCATACAGCATTTGCAGGAAGCTCTGTACAGGGTCATCCTCCAAATACTGTCAGGCATCTGAGCTCAAAGAAGCTCTTCAAATAAGATTAGACAGAGAAGATGAAGTCCCATTGAGAAAGGGAGTCCTCCACTTTGCTGTGAGCTCAGAGAGCTAGCCAGACATGGTAGACTGAAACCTTGAATGCAGGGTTCTCCAACATTGAGTCACTAATTATTCTGTTTTAACAGTTAATTCTCATTAGAAGAAATACACCATGCAATGATTTTCTATCTTCAAAAATAAGATGAAACCCAATCAATTTGAAATAGTCCCAGGCATAAATCAGAAAAAAATATCAGATACCACGAACACTTCTTAGAAACACAATCATGAAAATGATAGCTAACACACTGAAAACATGAAAATGACATTAAAAAAAAAAGCATTGCTAAATTACAAGGGGAAAATCATTGGAAGTCAGAAACTTCAAAACCAGAAGTTCCCAGTGGGGTTGCCAATGGTGAAGCCAAGTTTTCCTGTGTTTGCCTTTGGAGTATTTGCCAGTCACTGTTAGTACAGAGCCTTGATTTCAGCCAGCTCATTCTGGTTCTGCTACCAGCACCCAGTCTGAGGAGTGGAGGGCTGCTGAGAGGTAAGTGAGCATCAGAGAGACTGGAAACAGTAGAGATGATCATGATAAAGATCATGAAAAAAGACAAAGTTTGGGGGAGATAAAGAAGGAGGAAGAGCAGGAAGAAGTGGAGGGGAGAAGAAGGCAAAATTCAGAGGAGGAAGAGAAAAAAGGAAGGGAGAAATGAAATAATGAAAAGAAAAAAGGAAGAAGCAAAGAAGGATGAGAAAGTGGGAGCAAAGAACAAAGGAAGGAGAGAATAATTTGCACCTTTAATTTGTTTAAGTTTTATATTATGTGTTTTACTATGACTGCTTGAAACAAAATAAGGACATGGCCCAGCATGAGTTTCTGAAAATACATATTCAATGATGTAGAGCATACAGCAAATAGGACACTAATAACTATCATGACTGCAGATGCAGTCCAGTGACAGTTAGGGTCTATAAATATTATTTATTAAGTGGTGTGATAAACTATAAACAAACTGCATCTCTTTGAAAATGAAGATATTAAACAGAAACACATTTTATTCAGTAAAGTCATACCAAACCTATCAAGGTAAATAGTGGAATGTAATGTAACATCTTTACCTTTCAGACTTGGAACTTTGCAATACTGCAGTAAGCAGTAAAATGGTTAACTAACACTAGCATGATGTATTTAATCCTCCTTCTGTTTACATTTCAGAGTTATCATTCCATGAAGCTGGCAGTAACAACAACAGCAAAGATACATTTAGAGTACCAAAATGTGAAGAACAAAGGTCTAATAACAACATACAAAGAAAATTAAGTAAGGGGCTAGCTATGTAGATGGAAGTTTCTCAGTCCTGTCTGTTCCTGCAGCAGCTGTTTCTATAATCATCACTCAGAGACACACTGTTTGGTCTATGGCTCAGACTTTTTGCTTGCTAGCTCTTTCATCTTAAATTAACCCATTTCGATTAATATATGTATTGCCACATGGCCGTGGCATAATTGATCTGCTGGCATGTTACTCCTTGGGTGGCGGGCTGGTGTCTACTCTGACCCCACCCTTCTTCATCTCCATCTTCAGTTTGAATGTACCACCTAACCTTATTCTGCCTCACCATTAGCCAGACAGCTTTATTTATCAACCAATGAGAGCAATACATATTCAGAAAGACATTCCACATGGAACTACATAATAAATATAACTGAATGTGTCCAGTTCCCAAATGATTCCATTATCCTGACCTTTGATAACTAATTTTTCTATATTATGTTACCTGCACACATGCCAAGTATTTCCCCTTTTAAGTTATACACTTAACCTGAAAGACTAATTATAGTGTCTCTGTTGTCACTTTGACATTGTTCATTTAAAAGAAGTTTATTGAATAATAATTAAAACATTACTATTCAAAGGTTCCCCTCAAGCCTGCTTAAGGAATATCCTCTTTGCCTTTGTTTTCTTTCCTTTCTTAAGAAAACAGTTGGAATTAGTGAGAAAATTAAGTGAATAAAAATTGTATACTTGAATGATTAATAAATGAGAGTTAGAATACTCTTCAGAAAATGAAAGTGAAGTTATCCTAATAGATATCTTTCTATTTTAGAACATATTTGTGCACATTGAAGGTATAAACCACAATGTTCTGATTATATATATATATATATATATATATATATATATATATATAAAACTATGACTGCAGTGAAGCCAAGTGATACTATATGTGTGCATGTGTACACCTGTGTATAAGTTTATATACGTTTGTGTGTGTGTGCATGCTCATAAAATCTACTCTTAGGAAGAACTTTCAGATTGTTGGCATCCTCCATTACTTCCCTTTCTCTCTGCTAAACACCATTCTATTTTTCCTTTATCAGTTTTCAGACATATTTTCAGAATCTATGTAAGAATGAAAATTATGTCATTTTTTGGTTCTATATTTGCTTTAATTTGTTTTTAAGGATCATCTATAATTTTTTCCAGAATATTGTATCAGTAGTGACCATCTCCACCTCAATTTTGGTGGGTTTTCCTTCTACTCACCTTTGCTAATACATATTATTTTTGTCTTTTCTATGATTTTCATTTGAGCCTCTGAGGAGACATCTTGTTGCAGCTTTGATTTCTGTTTCCCTGGTGATTACCAATGATAAAAACTTTTAAATAATATGGTGGTTTGAAAGAAAATGGGCCTCAAAGAGAGTGGTACTAGTAGGAAGTGTGTAAGGCTTTGTTGGAGTATGTATGGCCTTGTTGGAGGAAGTGTGTCACTGTGGGTGTAGGCTTTGTAGTTCTCTATGCTCAAGCTACTTCCAGTGGCAAACAATACTTCCTGTTGCCTGCATATCAAAATGCAAAACTCTCAGCTGCTACTCCAGCATCCTGTCTGCAAACTGCCATGTCCCACCATAATGATAATGGACTGAACCTCTGAAAGGGTAGCTACCCAATTAAATGTTTTTCCTTTATAAGAGTTGCTATGGTCATGGTGTTTCTTCACAGCAACTAAAACCCTAACTAAGACAGAAATTAGCATCAGGTACTGGGGTTTTTCCTTGATAGACCAGACCATATTTTTGTTTGTAATAATATGGACTTGGGGAGATTGGGTTAGGAAAGCAATGGAATGCTTTAAGCACTGCTTAATGTGCCATACTATTAGGAGCATGGAAGACAGTGGTTCACAGTGTGATTTGAATTGTGGGTGGCTGGAGCAAGAAGCAGGAAAAAATTCTTCATTGGAGAAGAATTTTAGTATGTTGCCTAGAGATTGTTCTTGTAATATTTTGGTGAAGAATGTGACTGCCTTTTGTCCTTGTCCAAAGAGTCTGCCTGAGGTTAAAATAAAGAGTTTTGGATTTATTCTATTGGTAGAGGAAATCCCAAAACAGCCTAGTATAGACTCTGTTGTGTGGTTATTAGTGGTAATTTTAAAGAAGACTTATAATGAAAAGGAGCAAGCTGAGCAGGGTAAATTTAAAATTGTAAAATCTGAGGAGAAAAGGAGTACCAGGAAGTACAATGGAGCTAAATCCTGTGTTCAAACAGATAAACAGATTAAGAAATGGGAATAAGGGTGTGGTGACCTCAGGGCAAGATCCCACCCAGCTAAGTTTCCAATTTGTAAAAAGTAATTAAAGAAAAGTTTAGTTCTGGGTGTGGTGGTGTATGTCTTTAATCACAGCATTCCAGAGGCTGAAACTGATAGATCTCTGAGTTTGAGGCCAGCCTGGTCTACAGAGCAAATTCTGGAACAGCCAATCTTAGGCAATGAAGGGAACCATCAAATACAGAAAACTGATGAATGTGTAATTGAAAGATCTTTGAGTTCAAAGCCAGCCTGTTTACAGATCCAGTTTCAGGACAATCAAGCTTAGGCAGTGAAGGTAACAATGGAAAGCAGAAAGTTTGTGATGATATAATTGAACAAGGGGACCATGTTTTAGTCCCAATAAGCAGCAGAACTAGGTAGATTCAACCATGTGGTTCTGGCTTTAGAGTTAAGGATAGAAAAAAGAGGCTATGGAATTTGCTTCCATGACTAAGAAAAGCTGCTGAGGCCAGGCATGTGTCAGGGATGTCCCTGAATGGAGGCCCAGAGAGGAGGCCATTGTATGAAGCTGTGAAGATGAAGCATGCATTGCCTTGGAGACCCCAAGATATTGGAGATGCCAGAGCCATGGAATACCTGCTGAGGAAAGCTGTTAATAGGGAGTGGAACCAGCCCAAGGGAAAGTCATGTGTTGCAATCAACAAAGATGAATGGAGGTAGAGTTCCAAAGAGCAATTTGACATCAGATGTGGAGATGTAGTTTGAGGTTGGCCCAGGTTTTTGCTCTTGCTTTGGTCCAGTATTTCCTCACTATGCTCCCTTCCCTTTGGAATGGCAATGTTGATCCTGTGACATTATATGTTGGAAGTAGGTGATCTGGTTTTTATTTTGATTTTATAGGGGATTATACATAAGAGATTGCATGAATCTCAGAATAGACTTTGAACTTTATGTGTTTTTGCTTTATGATATGGCTATAAGCCTTTGGGTACCTGGGAGTGAAATATGGTGGTTTGAAAGAAAGCAACCCCCAAAGGGAATGGCACTAATGGGAGGTTTGGCCTTTTTGAAGTAGCTGTGACCTTGTTCGAGGAAGTGTGTCATTATGGGTATGAACTTTGAGGGCTCCCATTCTCAAGCTACTTCCAGTGGCAGACACCACTTCCTGTTGCCTGCATATCAAGATGGAAAACTCTCAGCTCCTTTTTCAGCACTCTATCTGCCTGCATGCTGCCATGTCCCACCATGATGATAATGGACTGAACCTCTGGAAGGGTAAGCTACCCAATTCAGTGTTTTCTTTTATAAGAGTTGCCATGGTCATGGTGTCTCTTCAAAGCAACTGAAATCCTAACTAAAACACATAATCTTATTAATATGTTAATCTGTGTCAGAAGTGTATACACGGGTTTTAATTACCTTTGTATTTGTTTTTTTATATTTTTCCCTATTTTATTGAAAATAGATTTCTTTTTCTCATACAACATAATTTTATCATTTTACCTTCCTCAACTCCTCCCCACCTCCCCTTCCATCAGGATCCACTCCATTTTCTCTCTAATTGGAAAAGAATAGACTTTAAAGAGATAACAACAAAACAAAATGTAATATAAAAGAAAACTATCACATCTAAATTAAACAAGGCAAACAAACAGAAGGAAAGGAGCCCAAGAGAAGGCACAAGAATCAGATAACCACTCATTCAGATGCTAAGGAGTCCCATACAAATACTAAACTGAAAGCTACACTATATACACAGAGGACATGGTACATATCACTGAATCCTAACAGCTCACTGAAGGGGGGTGGTGTCAATGGCACAGACACTGGGAGTCAATTGAAGGCAAACATCAGACTCATCTATTCAATAATTTGGAAGTCCTTGTACACCCTCCTCCCAGAACCCAAGGTATGTCCCAATCTGGTGGCATTGCATGGTCATCCCTCATTGGTTGGACATGATCAGGAACTATGACAGTGACTGTTGCTAGGCCCTCAGGCAGACTCCAGGTTGGCTCATGTACAACCCTTGACAACTGGTTTGAGCTGATTTCCTCAACCCTATGACCCTATGGGCCTGTCCTACTAAATATCCACCCTTTTATTTTATTACATGGATACTCAGTGGGAGTTGGAGTTCTTTGCTCCAGTCTTGTTTGTTGCAGTAGCGCCCACGCTACCACCATCCGTTCACCATGTTCAAGCGAGGGGCTGTGGATTAAAAAATAGAAACAAGAAACAGCAAGTCATTTGCCCCAGCAGAATGCCAAATGCCATTTATTGAAGAAGGGAGGAAACCTTAAATACAGGCTTACAGCACAATGGAGGATCCCCTGAGGGCAGAAGTTCGCTACCCAATGTTCTACATTCTTGCATCTAAGCTGTTTACACCAGATGCAGGATACATAAACAAAGAACCGGTGAGTGTTCAGAAAGAAAGAAACCTGCAGGGAATCAGCATAGGGAGGACATCTGGTCAAGGTTGGCAAGCAAGGCAGCAGCTTACTCAAAATGGGTGGGCCAGGGCCCTACACTTGTTGACTGACCCTGCCTCAGAGGAGCTCAGCAACTGGACTGTGCCTTTCTTATGTTGGGTTGCCAAACAAGCTCTTACCCATCATTGACTATCAACCCTCAAAGACCATCCATCCCTGGGGAGTCACTCTGTGCAGAAAGTCATGCAGTAACCTTTTGAATTTCAGAAGACCAGGCATGCATGACATTCTGTGGAGAATGAGTTGGATGTCTAAGAGCCATTAACACCTGTAGAGTTGCCTTAGTGGCTGCCTGTTATTGCTGGATGTACTATAGGAAACACTTAAAAAGGAAAAAAAATAAAATCACAACCCCATCAATCAAAACATAAGCGAGAATCCAGGAGGGATCAAACAGCCTTTTTATATTATGCCAAACTTTTTTAAAAAAATAAAGAGTCAAAGGCCATAACCTCTGCCCTTGTCTGATTTAATTGGAAAATTTCATGTGTTAACTGTAATGAATAATATAGAAACTAAGCTGACCACGGGCCCATAATATATTTAGCTAGCTCCCAGTCTGCTAAACTGAGTTCCTCATCTCAAAAGGTGTCATACAAAATGTGGAAAAGCAAGGGTCCACAAGTCTTCAGACTTTAGAGGGGCAATGAGAGCAAGGAAAGGAAGTATATACATTACCCATCCTGGGTTATTTCTTCCTTGCTGGAAGTTAGCTGATATATGGCCAAGTGCACATCTCTTGCTGGGACCTATATGGGAGTATTGGCACTCTAAGGAAAAACACAAGCATACCTTCACCAACAGGTTAGTAAGGGGGCTGGCATCTGCCATGGAGGAGATAGGAACTTTCCATCTCACCAGGGGCAGGAGCATGTGCTTTGGCAGAGATGCCCAGTGCTTATAGGCTGAGCTGAGCCCCTTGTCATCAAAACTGAGAAAGTTCATTCACATCTCTTGGGGAAACAAATATGGGGGTGTTATGTTTACTCGTGGATGGTTATATGTGCCCCAGCTTTAGCTGTTCTGCAACTAATTCCTATAGGATTGACAGCTTGGGTTCAATTATAGGTCACTGTTCCACCCATACTTCTTGTTCTGAGAGCCACATCAATGGAATGGGGCTAGGGGGCTCAATCATGGTGATTCTCATGGGGACAGTGGCCCTTAGAATTAGGGGTACAGATTTTGTGCAGGGTCATGGACCATAAAACCTGCCTTTTTATGGACCTCTGTGTCATCTGTAGTTAGGACAATATCCATATCCTCCAAAATATCTCTGTCCCACATGTTCCTAGGTACAGTGGAAATGATAGGGCAAATGGCTCCCTGATTGCCCTCAAGATCCTTCCAATGGCCAGGTTTAAACTTCCAATGAGGGAAGCAAAGTGCCTCAGTCTTGGTTAAAATGGTGACATCAGTAACCATGTCAACCAAGCCTTCAACAGCTTGTTCATCAAGATAAATGGTTAACATTAGGGAGTGTGGAAAAATGAGCATTGTCCAATAGATGTTTGGATTATCAGAGCCTCCTCTTACTGGCAGGGTAGATGAGCACCTGCCAGGAGTTTAAAGGGGCTGGTGTTTCAGCAGACTGTGACTGCAATCCTTTGCCCAATGAAATCCCTTATTGCATCTGGGGCATTGGGTCCTAGGTTTTGCCCAGGGGCAGTCACACCTCAAATGGTCTGGTTTGCCACATCCCCAGCAAGTTCTATCTACCTGGGGTCCCTTGGGAGTGTCATTAGCACACTGCTTGCCAGTGAGGACAGTCCATGGAGGCAGTAAGAGTAGTGATGGGATCGGTGATGGGGTCAAGACCTCTGGTGGCCTGCACCCATTTATATATGTACTTATTGTGAATGGCCACAACCACATTATGGGTATGAGCATTGAGCCTCTCCCAAGTGAACTGTTCAATCAACATATCTCTAGTGGGGCCCGCATCCACTCTGTGCTCTTCTGCCTCATTGACATGGGCCAGGAATTCAGTGAAGAGCACCCCTGGCTGTTGGCTAAGATTTCAAAAGTAAGCAGAGAATACAGGTTCTAAGGGCCTTGAGGGCCAGGTCCAAGACCTGTTGAAAATAGTTATTCAAGCGAATCCATGCTCTCTGAGCATATCATAGTTAACCAGGACATTAGGTAAGATGTTTGTCCTGACCTGGGATTCTGCCTGATTATCATAGACTGCAGGCTCCAACACAGCTTTAAGCAAATTGAAGTACCAATTGAAATAAGTTTGTAACTGCATGAACCATTGATCAAGGACCTGATGAAAGTAGGGGGAATCTGGACCTGACTCATTAGCTGCCTTCTTGATGAGGGAGAGATCAGCTATGGGTGTGAGAATCCAAGGCTGGGCATCAGAATTTGGGCCCACATTGCCTGAGAAGGCTTCTCTGGGTCTACGAACTGACAGTGGTGCAGGCTGTGAGAGCTGTAAGGCACCTGGCACTGTGGGAGAGTAACCACATTTTGAGGCAGGTGGGTACTTGGATAGATTACTGCAAGAATATCACAGCAGAGGTATAGTCACCCATGGTGGTGGTGGAGCAGAGGGGGGAGCAGTGTATGACTTAATGACAGCTGCATTCTCCTTGACAGATATCTTGGGGCCCAAACTGATAGCTACATTCTCCTTGACAGATTTCAAGGGGCCCAAATTGACAGCTACATTCTCCTTGAGAGATTTTGCAGGGCCCAAACTGACAACTACATTCTCCTTGACAGATTTCATGGGGCCCAAACTATCTGCCTCCTCATCATTGGATATCATAGAGATATCCAACATGGAAGTGTTAGAGATGATGAAAAGATGACCCATCTTTTAGAGGGAAACAGCAGGCAAACAACAGTCAGAGAGAAGATGACAGTCAACAGGGGTGGAATTTGTATCAGGCTCTATTTCTTGTGCTTAGTGGAGGACTTCTGTGGTTCTTGAGGCCATGGCTGTATGGTGTCTCTGGATGAGGGTCAGTGTTCGGGAGCTGAGCCTTGATTCCACCTCCTGGGGAGTCAATCCTTATGTGATGAAATGAAACAAATAAAAAAAAAACATGCCTTCCTAATGGGATGGACAGACAAACATGACAGACAACACAAAAGAAGGAAAGAAATAGGAGTCTCAACACTTACCTGCTGAAGGGATCAAAAGAACACAACACTGAGGAGCCTTCTCACCAAAACATACCATCTTGAGGCTGCTATCAAGCACTGCCAGTGAAGGGAGAGAGATGATCAGAATCTGCACCTGGAAAGAGAAAGCAACAGAAGCCCCACATTGGGTGCCACAGATGTTGCTTGATTCTAATGGCTCCTTTGGGTGAGGGGTGAGAAGGCACAGCATCAATGGCACAGACATCAGGAGTTAGTTGAAGGCAAACAGCAGACTTATTTATTCAGTAATGGGAAAGTTTTTATATACCCTCCTCCCAGCACCTAAGCTGTGTCCCAATCTGGTGGCATTATGTGGTCATCCCTCATTGGTGGACATGATCAGGAACTCTAAAAGCTATCATGAACTCTGACAGCACCTGTTGCTAGGCCCTCAGGCAGACTCTGCATGATCAGGAACTCTGACAGTGACTAGGAACGGTGACAGCACCTGTTGCTAGGCCCTCAGGCAGATTCCAAGTTGACTCATAAAGAAGTATGTTATATGCATGCCTTGGCAACTGGGCTGAGCCAATTTCCTACTACAGGTGCATACTCCTATGGGCCCTCTGCTTATTATTTAAGCCTCTATGAGTTCATAGGCCTTCTGCTCAGTTGATTTAGGTGGCCTTGTTCACATGTTGCCTTCCATCTCCTCTTGCTCTTGCGTTCTTTCTGCCTCCCCTTTTGTGGGGTTTCCTGAATTCTGAGGGGAGGGATTTCATGGAGACATTCCACTTAGGGCTGTATGTTACAAGGTCTCTCTCTCATTTTCTCTCTGCATAATGTCTGACTATGAGTCTATGTATTTGTTTCTACTTGCTGCAGCAGGAAGCTTCTTTGTTGATGGTTGAATGAGGCACTCATCTATGAGTATAGCAGAATATCATTACTCTAGTCTCTGCTTTTTGGTTAACCAGGCAGTTGAGTACAGGTTCCATGTCATGGGATGGGTCTTAAGCTAAATCAAATGTGATTTGCTATTCACACAAGCTTTGTCCCACTATTGCACTAGCATATTTCGTATACAGAGCATCGTTGCAGATCAAAGGGTTTGTGTCTGGGTTGGTGTTTACATTTATCTTTTGCTGCTCTGCAGAATACCTTCTTATACCAAAGAAACTAGAAAGTAAGGATAAAGGCTCTATATAGGCACAGACTCAACTTTTTAATCTTTAATGAGTTGTGTAAGTATTGTCTTTGACAATGGAACCTTGTCAGATTTTAGAGAGCAACCTATAGTCTTGGCAACAGCCTGGGTTGTTTGAGGTTTGTATGGGGCTCCTTTGGCCAACAACTCAGTTGGATGTAACCCAGTCCTGGTACTGGAAGCTTCATTTGCTGACAAGAGGATGCCCAATTGAGGAGGTGTCTTCCCTATTATTTCATATATATATATGATTTCATATATATATATGATTTCATATATATATATGATTTCATATATATATATATGCTTCCCTTAATTTTAGCAGCCTCTCCCTCCCTCAATACTCTCTTCACTTCCTCTTTTTGACCCCCTGTTGCAGTCCCCCCATCCAAAAATACTCCATTTCCCTTTCATAGAGATAACTATCTGCCCGCATACACACCAGTTACTTTCTTTATACCTAAGTTCTGTGGCTCTATGGGTTATAGCTTGGAGACTTCATTAGGATTACCTTCATATATTTAGGAAGTTTCCACTGCACAAGATTTACATACCATCCCTCAGATGTCCCCCAATTCTGTTTCTCCCCAAATTCCCTCCCTCACCTCCACCTCTGTTCCCCTTCCCCACAGTATCCTCTGTCCCTATCTTCCCAACACCCAGTCCACCCATAAAATCTAGTCTAATTCCCTTGCCCTGGGAGATCCATGTGTCTTCCCCTAGTCTTTTCATCTATACCTGACTTTTCTGGGTCTATGGCTTACAGCTTGGTTATTTACCTTATGGATAATATTAATATATAAGTGAATGCATGGCATATTCATCTTTCTGGGTCTTGTTACCTCACTCAAAATGATTTCTTTTTCTACTCCTATCCATATTCCTGCAAATCTCATGTTGTAACTTTTTAAACAAGTGAATAATACTCCATTGTGTAATTGTACCACATTTTCTGTATTCATTTTTCTGCTGAACTACATTTAGGTTCTTTCCAGTTTCTGGCTACTATGAATAGAGCAGGAATTACAATGTTTCAGCAACTGTCTTTGTGATGGGATGAAGCATCCTTTGGGTATATGCCCAAGAGTGATATAGATCAATATTAATTTAGATCACTTCCCAATTTTCTGAAGGAACTGCCATATTGATTTTTATGGTGGCTGTACAAGTTTGCAGTCCCACCAGAATGGAAGAGTGTTTCCCTTACTCCACATCCTCACCAGCATGAATTGTCACTTGTGTTTTTACCTTAGCCATTTGTTAAGTTTCAGAAGGAATCTCAAAGCAGTTTTGATTTGCACTTCCCTGATGGCTAACAATGTTGAAGTGTTTTTTTTTTTTTAAAACACTTTAAGTGTTTCTCAGCCACTTCAATTTCCTCAATTGAGTGTTCTCTGTTTAAACAGGTCTGTTCTGCATTTTTAAATTGGGTCAATTTTTTGATATCTAATTTCTTGAGTTCTTTATATATTTTGAATATAAGTCCTCTATTAGATGTGGAGTTGATAAAAATCCTTTCCTGGTCTCTAGACTGCTGCTCGCTCTGAATGACAGTGTTCTTTGCCTTTTAGAAGCTTTTCAGTTTCATGAGGTCCCATTTATTAATTGCTGAACTTAGTGTCTGAACTATCAGTGTTCTGTTCAGAAAATCTTCTCCTGTGCCAATGAGTTCAAGGGTATTTTTCATTTTCTCTTCTATCAGGTTTTATCTTGAAGTTTTTGATCCATTTAGACTTGAGTTTTGTTCAGGGTAATAGTTATGGATCTATTTTCATTTTTTCTACATGCAGACATCCATTTTGACCAACACCATTTGTTGAAGTTGCTGTCTTTTCCCAGTGTGTATATGTGGTTTCATTATAAAAAAAATCAGGTGTCTGTAGGTAGAAAAATATATAAATGATCAATAACAAATATCTATATCAATATTTATTTGTTTTTTTCAATTCAATTCCATTGATTTTCATGCCATTACCATGCTGTTTTAATTACTATAGCTCTTTAGTAAAAGTTAAACTCTTGACATGATGAGGCCTCTAGTAGTTCTTTTGTTGTTCAGGATTGTTTTAGTGATCTTGAATTTTTTTGAGTTTCCATATGAAGCTGACGATTGTCCTTTTAAGATCTGTGAAGAATTGTGTTGGAATTTTGATGGGGATTGCATTAAACCTGTAGATTGGTAGGATGATCATTTTACTATGTTAATCCTGCCAATCCATGAGCATGGGAGGTCATTCCATCTTTTGGTAACTTCAATTTCTTTCTTCAAAGACTTGAAGGTTTTATCAAACAAGTCTTTCATCTTCTTGGATAGAGTTGTCCAAGACATTTTATATTATTTGAGGATATTGTGAAAGGTATTATTTCCCTGATTACTTTTTCATTTTGTTATTTGTATATAAAAAGGCATTTTTTGTGAGTTAATTTATTCAGCTACTTTGCTGAAAATGTTTATAATCTCTAGGAGTTTCTTGGTGAACTATTTAGGCTTATTTATTTATAATATCATATCAATTGCAAATAAAGATACTTTGACTTCTTCCTTTCCAATTTGTACTACCATGATCTCTTTTTAGTTGTTTATTTACTCTAGTCAAGAATTGAAGTACTCTATTGACTAGGTATAGAGAGAGTGGACAACCTTGTCTTGTTTCTGATTTAAGTAGAATTGCTTTGAGTTTTTCTCCATTTATGTTGATGTTAGATATGGGCTTATAGTAAACTGCCATTGTTATATTTAGGTATGTCCTTTATCTCGCTAGTCTCTTCTGGCCTTTTATCCTGAAATGGTGTCAGATTTTGTCAAAGGCCTTTTATGTATCTAATGAAATGACCATCTGGTATTTGTCTTTAGTTTGTTTATATCATTGATTATATTTACTAATTTTCATCTTGCAAGTCATCCCTGCTTCTATTGGATGAACCCTAATTTATAATGGTGGATGTCTTCTTGATATGTTGTTGGATCTGGATTACAAGTATTTTATTGAATATTTTGACATTGTTCATAGGGAAACTGGTCTGTAATTTTCTTTCTTTGTTGTGTCTTAATGTATTTTGGATTTCATAAATTTGGCCTCATAAAGTGAATGGGGCAAAATAATTTGAGGAGTATTGGCATTGACTGTTCTTGAAAAATCTGGTAGAATTTTGTTTTTAAATCATTTTTCCCTGGGCCCATTTTGGGGGGGGGAGCATGTTAGGGGAATTTTAATAACTGCTTATGTTTCACTAGGGGTTATAGGCCTATTTGAATTACTTATATGATCTTGATTTAACTTTGTTAACTGGTACCTATGGACAAAATTATCCATTTATTTTACATTTCCCAATTTTGTCAAGTATAGGTTTTTAAAGTATATCCTTGTGATACTCTCAATTTCCTCTGTATCTATTATGTCCCCCTTTTAATTTCTGATTTTGTTAACTTGTATATTTTCTCCCCACATTTTAGTTAATTTTAATAAGGGTTTGTCAATCTTATTGATTTACTTAAATGACCAACTCTTTATTCCATTAATTCTTTGTATTCTTTGTTTCTATTTTGTTGATTTCAGTGCTCAATTTGATTATTTCTTGCTGTCTACTCCTCTTTGGTGTGGTTTCCTTTTGTTCTAGAGCTTTCAAGTGTCGTGTTAAGTTGCTAGTGTATCTCTTTAGTCTATCCTTGATATTGATGTGTGTTTCTTGGATGTAGCATAAGGATGGATCTTTTTTCACATCCATTCTGTTAGTCTGTGTCTTTTTATTGAGGAATTGAGCCCACTGATATCAATAACCAATGATTGTTTATTCCTCTTATTTTGTTGTTGTTGTTGTTGTTGTTGGAGGTGGTGGTGGTGGTGGTGGTGGTGGTGGTGGTGTGTGTGTGTGTGTGTGTGTGTGTGTGTGTATGAGTGTATATACTTCCCTTGTTTTGATTTTGCTGATCTGAGATTATTTATTTTCTGCATTTCATGGTTATAGTGAACCATTTTAGGTTGAAATTTTCCTTCTAGTATCTTCTGAAGAGCTTGATTTATAAATAAATGTTGCTTAAATTTAGCTTTGTTATGGAACATACTATTTTCTCCATCTATGGTGATTCAAATTTCTGCTCAGTATAGTAGCCAAAGATTTCATTTGTGGTATCTTAGAGTCTGCAGCACATCTGTCCAAGCCCTTCTGGATTTTAGAGTATCTGTTAAGAAGACTGGTCAAATCCAAAATAAATAAATGAGTGAATGAATAAATAAATAAATGCCATTCAAATTGGAAAAGAAGCAAACTTCAACCTTGTTCCACATACATTATCCTGTGTGAAGAAATCTGGAGGCTCCAGCTCATCAATTCTTTCCACATAAGCACATAGAATTGACAGACTTAAAAATACTTT
The DNA here is from genome assembly GCA_902168405.1 of Peromyscus aztecus. Taxonomy (NCBI): domain Eukaryota; kingdom Metazoa; phylum Chordata; class Mammalia; order Rodentia; family Cricetidae; genus Peromyscus; species Peromyscus aztecus. Next base: position 16,713 of record CABHPQ010189518.1, read on the forward strand.
TCCAAAGTAGTTAAAATTCAGTATTAATCAGTAATAATTTTAATTGAACTTAAATGATACTATTGACCACTTGCAACACACTGCAAGGAGTACTCAGAAGAATGCTAACATGACTACTGTTCAAATTCTACTTGAGTTATGAATCTTGAGTCTAGTCCTGGTCAGATTCCTTTGTTATAGATTGTATTCCTTCCAACTCTTACTGAATTTTGAATTCCATATTCACTTGTCAGACCAATTATCTGTTTATTCCACTAATGCACCATCAAGTACACTCAGTGAGACAAGAAAGTTCATGTGCTTTTCTTCAACATCTCTAGAGAAAAATTGTAATTAGAAACAAAATAGAAGCCAAAAAATTATTGATCCAGCAAATGATTAAATCATCTGACTTTGACTTTTTGGTTCTTCAGAATTCATTATTTCCTTTCATGTACTAAAAGCTTTCACAATATGTAAATTAGATTAATCAATCCATCAAGCAATGTTATTCACTGACTTGCCAGGCAAAACCTATATTTTTAAGCAGTGATATTTGACTGAGTATTATAATTCTTCTTAATGTAACTGTGTTATGGCAGTGACTAGTTTAAATCCAACTTTTCCTAAACAGGAAAGACAAAATTTCAAATTCTTTAAAACCACTTTTTGTTTCAACTATTCATAAGAACAAACTTTCCTTAAATGAGATACATAAAGGTGATATTATTTGTTGTGATGTTTAAATTGTTTTTGAACTCTAAGTTTTTAATGCACCTGTATGTACTCTCAAGTCCATGAGGTTATTTGTCATGATACATAAATGGCCTTCTTATGATGTTAAATTGTTCTAACAAGAGAGCATAGTATCCTTTATAACCTGAATCAGTAGTCACTGGAAAGCTTTAGACTGATGCCAAGACTCATTAACCTGAGTTGTGAAGCAGCAGTGAAGGAAGCCTTGCTTTAGAAGGATAACCCCTCCCCCCCACACACACACAGCAGTTTACCTAAGGACCATATATCACAGTCTCTGATTCAAACAGTTAAGGCTGTTAAAAATTTATAGCATCTCCACCTTTCTCAGGGTTATCGAGATGCCCTTTCTGCTGTTTGAAGCCAATATAGTTTGTGTGTGTATAAGACTATCTAATTTGAGAGGCAGCATCTTTGGGAAGATAGGGAGCCATTACGAGGCATTCACAAACAGATTAAGATTTATGAAGTTGGCCATGCTCTGTAGAATATCTTTGTATTCAAGGCTTCATGCCAAGACTAGCTATTGACTTCCCTAGAGCAAGGCCAGGACACACTATCAGGAAGCAATTGTATGGGATAAATCACATTTACTTGTTGGCTTCGACTTTTGCTGAGAATGTTTGATGACTTCACATAACTGTGTTTATCCTGAAGTAAACAGATTTGAGCTGTAGGCACCTTTCTAGAAATGCTTACTTTAGATAAATGAAGGAAATTGAATAAAGATGTACATATCCCATATAATTTAGAAAGTAATTCCATCAATAAAATTTCTTTCTTGAAATCATTGACGTTCTCTATATTTGCATTACAATTCACAACAGTAGCAATATTCTAGTTATGAAAGAGGAATGAAAGTAATTTTATGGTTGGGGGTCACTATAACATGAGGAACTGTATTAAAGGGCCACAGCACTAAGAAGATTGAGAATCATTGATTTATATAATCCTGTCAAATTTATGAGAAATGATCACAAATTCCTTAACCGTTTCTTATACAGTGTGGTTTTGGTAACAACCACAATTCTGTGGCATTCTGATGAAGCATGCATAATTTGTTCGTACAGGTTTAGAGGAAATGTCTTCTCTTTTTGATGACAACATCCAGTAAAAGACATTGCATGACATAACAGACATTAGTTTTCCCATTTCTCTAGTATGGTGTATGGGCATAAATGTCTGAATAGTCTCATGTGTGGGGTGAATACGTGTGGGTGTGCATCAAGGCCTGAGCCTGGTATTTGGGAGTTTTCCTAGATGTCTCTCCACTTTACATAGTGTGGCAGTAATTCTCACTTGAACCCCAAGCTGTTGATTGTGCTTTTCTAGGTTGCTATGTATCTCAAAGAATCTGGTATCTTCACCTCCCCACCTCCCGAGTGGTGGAATGACAGACAGGCTCCCACATCCCCTTGGCATTTCTGTGCATGCTGCGGATCTGTACTCCAGTATTTCTATTCCTTAGTTTCCTTCCATCGGGTGTCTATCAAGGTATTTACATTAAGGTCCCTCTTCTGAGGAACTGAAGAATAGCCAGGAGCCTGCTGTCTCAAGGGACAATGCAGAGATAATTTCACAGCATGCCATCTGACATAGCCTTGCTGTAAATATCAGTGTTTCATGATCTAGCTGACTTAAATGCCCCCCATGTATCAGGAGCACAAGGATGACTCCTAGCCTGGTGATACACTTGAGGTTCCTTCAGAGGTGCAGCTGCAGGGAAGGGAAATACGTGTGGCCAATGTATGATTACAGCCAGGAAACAGGAACTTGTCCAAAACACAGGATTACAGGCATTCCTTCAGAAGCCTTGTGGCACCTAGTGGCTTTGGCGCAATGCTTGTTGGCAGTAGATGCCTTTGTGGGGTAATCAGGGGAGAACCAAGGCATCCAGCCAGGCCCTCATTTCTGTAATATCTTAATCTCCTTTGCACTAATTTCCATTTTGTCTTCTGTGTTGTTAGAAAGGTTTATTTGTGTTTTTGTTGATTTTAGAATTGTTTATTTGTTTTAGAGACAAGATCTCACTCTGTGGCCCATATTGTCTGGGAGTGACTTTGTCACTTTTCTCTCAGGTTCACATGTCACACTTGGGATCCACTACTCATTTACACAACTTTTTTTGTAAACCTGGAATATCTTTCCCTCTCCCTATCTTTCTTGTTATGTCTTGTCATGTAGAAGATACCACTTTCTTTTTGTTTTTCTGAAGTTTAATTTGTAAAATACATTTTAGTTCTTGGTATGGCTTATAGTTAATACTGAGAACATTCTGGTGTAACAGTTCTTCAGCTATGTTTTCTTTGTATATTGAAGGAGGATCTTGCTTTGAGTTCTGGCATTTCTGAGGTGATTTGAGAGGAGGACATGAAGGGCTGGCATAGGGTCAAGGCCATACAAACCTCATGGGGAATATTGAGGAATAGATTTCTTAGCATTTTGTTAAATTACTTTTGCATTCCTTTCAGTAACTCATATTGTTTCTCTTACTAGTCTAGATTTATAAATAAGGAAATGTTTTGCAACAAATTGCTAGTTTTTAACCAAGCTGTATATGGTTTGAGTCCTGTGTCTTGAGTGTTCTGCTTTCAATACTGCACAGTGTTTTATCTAACTTATTTTGAGCAAAGATATTAAATTCAAAGTCACAGTGAAACTCTACAACTGAATCTGTTATTCTTTGACTATCTAAATAGACAAATAAATTTCATTTCCGTGCTGATGGTGTTTTCTGTTCATTTTGTATTTGTTTTGGTGGGGGGACAAAGGGAGTAGTTAGTGTCTTACTCTGAAACATAAGCTGTCTCTTCCATGTAATTCTCCTGTCTCACCCACATGAGGTCTGAAGGTAGTTTACATATATAGAAATGCTTGAAATATTGTTCCAAATCTCTGGTAAATATTTTAAGTCATAAAAAAGGACATTTATAAATTATATAGAATATTGAATAGCTATTTATAATATAAACTTATCTTTCTTCTATTCATCTTTATTTAATTATTCATTTAAGTCTCAATATTTATTGGCAAAATACCAAAACATTAATTTAAATTTATTAATACATAAATTTCAGATAACAATGACTATAATATCATCATCCTTTGGTTCACATTACTTCCTGCCAAATATCTATCATGATTATATTTATATAAAAATAATGTCTCCTATTTAATGTTCCTTTAAATAATATTAAAATAATACATGACATAAATAAATCATAAGTGATACAAGCTTGGTATTAAAACATTTGCTTAAAATATCAGCATTTCAAATTCATAGTATGAATTTAAAAATCAATAATATACATATGCTTTAAAAAATTCACATAATAAATCTACAACTTTCTCTAAATGTCATCTATACCTTGTTTACCTGTACTTGATTCAAAAGCTATGAATCCTATGAATTAAGTGGTTATTTGGAAGTTCTGCATTGATTCTTCTGCCAAAATAGGATTTCACTTTTTAGACTCTGCTTTTTTAGAGAGTGTCTTGAAAAATCTCAAGTTGGCTTGAAATGGGCCTGGGCCCAGGCCATTGTCCTGTTGTCAATCCTTTTTCAGCCATCCAGTGCTAGGATTACAGCACTGTGTCACTGTGCCCGGGGGGACACACTTACTGTTTATGCAAAAAGAAGTGAGATAGTCAGGTCTCTTTGTAAGCATGCTAATGTCAGACATACTGAGATACAAACTCCTGCTGTTTGCAAAGAAATGACACCTTCCCTACACAATGCTTTTATTTGTCTAGCTTTATTTATTGCACACATGTGTCTTTTTGTATGTGTTGGACTCATATGCATGGGTGCTGGCAGAGGCCAGAAAAGTGTGTCAGTCCACCAACAATGGGGTTACAGATGGTTATGTATTTTCTGACATGAGTGTTGGAATTGACTTCTGTCCCTTGGAAAAACAAGTACTGTTAACCACTGAGCCTTGTCCCCAGACCCTGAATACTTTAAGATAGGTATATCTGTTCTCTCAACTAAGGCTTATAGTAAATAAACATGGACTTTTGATTTCCAGAATACAGAAAAATCATATATGCTAAGTAACTAAATGAGTATAAAATGGAAATGCACAATAATAGAAGCATTTCTTGTTTTGTAATAACATCAGTACAGAATTGTCATGGGACCTCGGAGTATTGTCAAGAGAACATCTAAAATAACTGGACAATATCTGAGTTGAGTTCTAATGTTTCTAAGCTTCACCTGTACCTCACCTACAGGTATCTGAATTTTATAACAGTTTTTACCATTTGATAAACTCACTGACTTAAGGTTTTGTTCTCAGCTGTTGCCATCAAAAACCTATGCTTTCCAAACTACTAAAGTAACATATAATTTAGACGTACTTCAAGAATCATTAGTATTTAATTATAAATTCTTGCTTTCATTTGGGAATGTAACTTAAAGTTATAATCAAAAGAGAACTATGGAAAACCTGGAAATATAACTTTGACATGGTGGGTTTAGCTCCATTTTGTAAATTTGTAATGTTGTATAATGGCCTGTCTAGGAGTTTTTCCATTCTGGAAATATCTGTTTAATTTTACACTAGCTGGGGATTTCATTCTGTTTTGTTTTGTATATTTTGGTTTGGTGTCATTTTGAGACAGGATCTTGCCATGCACTTCTGGCTAATCTGGTACTCAATATGGCCTCAAAAAGGCAATTATACAGTTATAGGCATTAGTCACTGCTCCTGACTACTTGTTCATTTTATTTTGTTGTTGTTAGTTTCTTATGCATTTAAAAAGAAGATAAGTTTAATCAACTCCTTTATTTTGCCACAATAAACAATTTATGATCGTGCTTTAATTTGAAAACTTGAAATGAGACAGAAGGGCCTAGTATGAACCCAAGCATTTTCAATTGCCTTCCTTAGTGAAAAGGAAAGTATTTGAACAGTCAAAACATATTTAGTAACTTAAATGATAAGAAGTTATCTTAAAAGACCCATTTACTTGCATTATATAGCTAATGGATACAAGATAATGTCTATGTGAAGGTGTAATACCATAATTTACTATGATAGTGATGCCCTGTGATTTAATGAGCAATTATACAGGAAATTCTACCACTTGTTCATAAACTGTCCCTTTATAATGGCTTACAAAGAATATGCTTGCATCTGCCTGTGGTGGTGGCACATGCCTTTAGTCCCAGCACTTGGGAGACAGAGCCAGGCAGATCGCTGTGAGTTCAAGGCCAGCCTGGGACTACAGAGTGAGTTCCAGGAAAGGTGCAAAGCTACACAGAGAAACCCTGTCTTGAAACACACACACACACACACACACACACACACACACACACACACACACA